>JADBJO010008534.1:0-5000 GCA_016801955.1 Conus betulinus
GGTAGGTGATCGACCAAAGAGGGTGGAGTTTGTGCCTATATTTAGCTGTATCCATTCTTGCGATTTTGTGGTCTGTTGCCTTGGTGATTTATGGGTGATTGGTTTGACCAACTATTGGAGACTGGTGCTTGTATATGGTTGTGTCCATATTTGGTCTTGTGTACAAGCTGTTGGTGGTTATCGATTGATGATTGGAGGGATTTATAATCTAGAGTCTGTGCCGATACACAGTTGTTCCCATATTGGGAAGTGTGGTCTCGTCACCCTAGGTGACTTATTGCTGATTGGTCCTCTGGCAAGTTGGTGTTTCGAGTCTGTATATGACTGTCTCTGTCTATACCCCTATCTGGAGTTTTGTCGTGCCGTTCCCTGGGCAACCTATTGATGATTGGTCGAAGTCAGGGTGTGGTCTTGTCAGTTTCATGGTGTCTGTCAACTCTAAGTGTCGTCTGTTTTTTTGGACTGTCTGATTCAGTTGTTTGCGACTCCTGGCTCGAGACGGAGGTCTTCTGATCCAGCGTTTGGTGAGGCAGTTTTGCCACTTTGTTTAGTGGGCTGCCAGGAAACCTATCGGTGTGTCCTTGTGACAGCTCGGGATTCCAAGAAGAAGTTATCGGTGTGTCGGTGTCTGCCACCAGTGTCCACACGCCTTCAAGGGAGCGAGGGTTTCCCCGGTCTGGAGCTGCTCTGGCGGGTGTTTGTCCTGTATTGTCTTCGTTGGTCATCGTAACTCCAGGTGAGAAGTGTAGGGCAGGTTGTTCATTGAAGAAGGGAGTTGGAGGTAGATGATTCTGGATCGAAAACGCGTCGTTTGTACACAGGCGAAATGTGAGAAGCGCGATTCGTTTAGTACTTATTAAAAAAAAAAAAAAAAAAAAAAAAGGATCTACGGGGCCGTCAAATCGCGCCGGCTTGTAGACAAGGGGGGAAGGAGTGAGAGGGAGGTGTCATGTACTTGACGCGCGCGCAACTGTTGCGGGCGAGAGGTTATCGTCATGCGCGCGCGCGCGCGCGCGCGCCGAATGTCGGTATGTGCGGCGGTTGTTGTTTTCATTGCATTGTGTTTCCGTCGTTTGTTGAAAATGATTTTTTAAAAGAAAATGTTTGTTTTTAAATTCCGATATTATTCAAGTCAAACCATAAGTCGTGTATACATATGAAAATTGATGAGGATTATAATAGGTTTTCGTTTATTCTTATTTTTCTTTTGATTGGAGAAGACAGTTATTTCCTATGCCCTTTTTTTCATATGAAGGATGGCTGTTGCGCCGAAGCGATAACGGGAGGGGGGATGGTGGTGTGTGCTTTGACTTCGAGTAGGGGGAAAAGGGAGTGTGAAGGTGTTATTGTAGTCGGAAAGGAAATGGTATATGGTTGGTTGTGTGAAGTTGGTGAATTATATGACATTGGTGGTTTGAATTGATGAATATTTGCGGTGTTATGCATTGATATATTTAATGCATTATGTTTTTTTTTTGTGATTATGATTGGAAGTTGGAATAGGTAGTTTTTAAAAATTGTTGTGTTATTCTTAAGTTAGTGCAGTGATTTGGTTGCAAGTTGAAATTGATTAGGCGTATGCCTAGTCACGTACAGCCCAGCAGGGGGCGCCGTCCTGTCGCTCCGTTTTTGTTAGTATGTCTGGGTCTTCGTTACTATATATGGCCTCGCCGGTCAGTTGTTTTCGATCGCTATCGGTTTTGGTGAGTACTGCGCTGTTTGAGTTCAGGGCAGTGACAGTGGTCATTCATTTTATTATTGGATTATGATATCATATCGGGGTTGACCCAATATTGTCTCTTCTTCAGCAGCAGCAGCGAGCGCTTCCGCTCTCCGGTGTTGTTGTTGAATCGTTTGGCATTCATTATATGCGTTGAAGAAAACAGTAATTTCTTTATTATTTCATAAATTCCCTGTGGATAATTTCGTTGATTGATTTATGGCATCATCCTGTCCCACTTGGGTACATACCGTTTGAGGTGTGTCGATTGAGATATGGAATAATATGATATTGATAGTGTGGTATGTGAAAGGATGGTTGTTAAATATTTTTGTCACATTGACAGTATTATTAATTGACTTTGTTGACTTCGATATTCCAGAATATGGAGAAAGCCGGGGTGTTCATAATCGGAAGTTAACAACTGTGTGTGTGTGTGTGTGTGTTTGTGTGTGTGTGTGTGTGTGTGTGCACTCTGGTGTGTTTTTTTTTTTGGATATTGTAGGCTGATTTATGTCCCGTTTGGTAGAATTGTGAGTGCCAGATTGGGTTGTTGGTGTATGTGTTACACTTAGTTTGATGGCTCAAATGCCTTGGCCGACATTGAAGTCGCAGAGACAATGGGTTGTAGTTCTGGTGTGCCCGAAGTTCTATGATCAGTTGCGCCAGAGTAGTCATGAAACTATTTTATGTCCAGGTGTCGACAGGGTTTGACCGCTCTGCTGCTGCAACCTCTGGTGTGAGGCATCTTACCTGGTACTGCCCTGTTTCCGACTTCTTTCTGGCCGACCTCTAGGTCATCGCTACGAACGACTGGGAGGGGGGCGAGCTCATCCTTCTGCGAGCGTCGGAGCTCCCCTCCTGCTGCTGAGATCTGCTGAGCTGCTGGGCTCTTCATTTTCTTCAATGTTTGTCACAGTGTACTTTGAATCAGTGACTCCGTGTTGAACCTTGTGACATCGTCGATTCTTCATCGTTCGGCGCTTCGTCTGCTGGGGCATCAGGACCTCAGTGACAGTGTGGTCACCAGTGCACAAACCGTGAACGTTCGTGAAGGAAGGGGAAAAATATATATATATATATATATATATATAGAGAGAGAGAGAGAGAGAGAGAGAGAGAGAGAGAGATCCGCTTCCTAAGATTTAAAGTATCACTTTAAATAACAAATCAAAGTCACGCACGAACCTGGCAGCAGCAAAGCAGAAACATGCCAATGTCAATAACAGCAGTACTTGACCTCTTATTCCACCCAACTCAGAAAGTCGGCGACAACATTTTCTTTCCCTGGAATGGCTTCAACCACAAAACGAAATGGCTGGAGAAGCGAAGCCCATCTAGTGATTCGCCCACTTGGCGATTTCACCCGATCCAGGTACTTGAGTGGGAATGGGTCTGTCTGAAGTGTGAACTCGACTCCATACAAATAGGGTTCAAATTTCTGAACTGCCCACACCAAAGCC
Source organism: Conus betulinus (assembly GCA_016801955.1). Lineage (NCBI taxonomy): Eukaryota > Metazoa > Mollusca > Gastropoda > Neogastropoda > Conidae > Conus > Conus betulinus. The sequence goes on from JADBJO010008534.1 coordinate 3,184, forward strand.
AAACACTCCTTCTCCACTATTGAATAGTTTCTCTCTGGAGGATTCAGCTTTTTGCTTGCGCAACACACTGGATGAACTCCGTCATCGTGCTCTTGGCAGAGAACTGCACCGATGCCCACTTTTGACGCATCTGTCTTCAGGACGAATCGTCGACCTGGCACTGGTAGGTGGCACACGGGCGGTGAACAAAAACAGTCTTTCAGTGCTTGAAAAGCCCCCTCACACTCGGAGACCACACAACCACCCGTGGCTTGGCCCCTTTGGTAAGGTCGGTTAACGGAAGGGCAACCTCCGAGAACCCAGGGATGAAGCGTCGATAAAAACCAACGAGTCCAAGAAACTTCTGACTTGCTTCATGGTCGTAGGACGTGGTGCCGACCGAATGCGCTCCATTTTGTCCTCTTCTGGCCTTATGGTTCCCCCACCGATTTTGTGTCCCAAGTACGACATCTCAGCGTTTCCTAGCTCGCTACTTAGTAGGTCTTGCAGTGAGACCACATTCCCTGATACGTTGTAAGACCGCACGCAGGATGGTCAAAAATGTTCCTCTGTGCCAACTGTAGAAATGAGCACATCGTCGATAAAATTGTCGACGTCATCAGACTCTAATGGCCGCAGCAACTTCCGCATCATGCGGGTGAATACCGCGCCTGATGTGCATAAGCCAAATGGCATCTTGATCCACCGGTAGTGGCCTTGTGGTGTGGAGAACGCTGTCTTGGGGCGGTCACTCTCCTCAACTGGAATCTGCCAATACCCCTTTGACAAATCCAGCTTGCTAAAAACTCGCCGTTCTCCCAGCTTAGCGAACAGGTACTCAATCTCTGGCATCGGCTCTGCGTCGAACTCTACAATCTTGTTGAGGCGACGAAAATCGACGCAAAATCGAATCTTGCCATCTCTTTTCTTTACCAGCACGATGGGTGAGGAGTATGGGACAGACTTTTCAATCACCCCCATCCTCAACATCAGCTCCACCTCGTCACGAAAGGACTCTCGTTGAGAGTAGGGCACTGGGTAGGGCTTGGACCGCACTGGAGTATAATAATAATAATAATAATAATGATGATAATGAATACTTATATAGCGCCTATTCTCGGCTAGAGACCAAGCTCTAGGCGCTTTACAATCCACACTCATTTACACAACGGGCTGCTACCTGGGTAGTGCCGACTGAAGAGCTGCCAGCTGGCGCTTCATTCAGTCGTTTCCCCGTGTCATCCAGTCAGTATCGTTCAATATCGTTCACTCATTTTTTTCCTTACTTCCTTCATTCTTTCCATTTCTCACTCGGGGTGTATGCTATGTGTGTAACGTGTCATCCATACCAACGGCCAAACTGGCCTACTCTTCCGAATGTTGGTGATGGGATTTTTACGTGTGTGCAAGATGTTATGCGTGCGTTCACACACGGAACCTCGGTTTAGAGTCTCACTCGAAGGGCTGTATGGGAAATGGAGTCAGAACCAATGTTAACTCCGAGGGAAAAAATCCCCTGTACCGAAACGCCCGGCGGAGGTTCGAACCCGCAAACCCCAGGATCACCAAGATTCACACGTCATGGCATTCTTTGACTAACTCCTGAAGCTGTCCTCTAACCCCGGCATCCTGCATCTCAATCACGACGTCTTCCGCTGTCTCAGATTCGGTTAACGGAACTAGAGGGATTTCCTTCCTGATGGTGGGGATTTGTTCCTCAGCCTCTTCCTCTTTGTGTACAATAGCCCACCACTGCTGGGGTAGATTCCTGCTCTCTCTCCACAAACATCTTGAGCAGGTTCACATGGAACAACTTCTCTCGTCCTCGCACGCGCACC
>JADBJO010008534.1:20000-22500 GCA_016801955.1 Conus betulinus
CTCCAGGTTTTTCAATCTCGTCGTAGTGTTTTTGCATGTCAGTCTATCTGCATTCTTGCTAAGCGTGCTTTAGGAAGCCAGGTTGACTAAACTTTCTCGGATGCTTGTAGATAGCTTCCTCCCCTTCGACCTTCTAAGATTAGCTCTGTATTAGGGATAAAATGACAGACAGCGCTTTGAAGCAGTTTGAGCAGTCCTCCATCCCCCTCCCCGCTCTAATTTCTTCACCTTTTCCCCTGCAGGTGTTGAGTCCCCCTACTCTTCCGTGGATTTTAGCTGCAAGCAATTTCGCGCATCTGCAGTATTGTAACCGTGAAATCGTCACTGTGTATACTTCTTTCAAACCACATCTACGCGTTAAAGAAAAGACATCAAATAAAGCAATCCTTTCACAAGAGTCTTTGAACCATCAGATATAACTGATTATCTGAATTTCGTCATGGCAGAAACAACATAGAATCAGTCAGTACATACGTATTCGTTATGTCAACGATGAACAAAAATCAGAGAAGAGGAGATAGAGACAAGTCTGATGGGAAGCAAGCTGTGTATTGAGCATACTGTTTTCTGTCGTCCCACACTTCTGACATTATCAGCGACTGAATTCAAATCATTTTGTGTTTTATCTTCTAAACGCGACAAAGCATCTCTCTCTCTCTCTCTCTATCTCTCTCTCTCTCATCTCTCTCTCTCTCTCTCTCCTCTCTCTCTCTCTCTCCTCCTCTCTCTCTCTCTCTCTTTTCATGTTGGAGAGATCGGTAAAATACAATGTCATCATTTGATTGAGTGGATGGTCGAGTCAGTCTTAAAGGGGTTTTTTTTTTTTTTTTTTTTTTTTTTAACCTTACTGCATTACTCCTGTGTGTGAGGTGAGGACATAACGAAATGTTACGATGTATTTGTTTTTTGTTAACTTTGGATTTGATACACACTAGGAATGAAAGTGTACTATTTGTTTGCAGGAAAGGAAGAGGGAAAATGCTTTTTTTTTGCCTGTTGCCTCTCCCCCCTTGTCAAAAGACCTCTTTGGTAATGACAATAAAATATCAAAGTGTCAAAGTAACAAGTCTCTCTCTCTCTCTCTCTCTCCTCTCTCTCTCTCATCACACACCACACACACAACACACACACACCACACACACACACACACACACACACACACACACACACACACACACACACACACAAGCACACACACAAGTAAATATTGGAGTTTCAAACACCAAAGATGATCACAGTCCCAGACCGCAAGAGACAACGAAAAACAGGAGGTTAAAAAAAACGTAACAAAGAGAGGGTACAACCAGAGCTGCTACATCCTAGATCCAACGGCATACATTAAGAATACAAAGCAATAGACGTGAACATGGAGAAGAGAGATCAGGTAAGGTAAGTGACGTTGCTTATAGCCCAGCCGACCGCAAATGGTCATGTCAGGGATGACGCCACGTTGAAGTCAATTCACAATTCATCAAAAAAAAAGAAAGAAAAAAAAATCACACATTTCTTTAAAAAGCATCTTCTAAAAAAAAAAAACACACACCAGAAACTTCGTTAAAAAATCCTTTTCCCATAGAATCTTAGATCAGATGAACATGTTAATCTATTTCAAAAATTCAAAGATCACGTCAGGTGGGACGCCTCTTTAAAAAAAAAGTTTTCATGGAGTCTGCTGTAAAGTGTTTATGTCTCAGATCATGAAAATCCCAACATTCTAAAAGTATATGTCTCACTGGGAGTGGAACATGACATGGAATGCACCACGGAGCTTCTTCACCTTTTAAAAGATAAGAATGGGTGTAAAACGAGTGGCCTGTATGCAAACAGCACAACAAGACTCTTTCGTTTTTAAGGCCACCATGCGAACATGGTAAAAACTCTTTCAGGTTTGGGCGGATTTTGAACAGTTTGTTATCCGTCTGCAAGTTCCATTCCTCTTGCCAGAGCAAGAGGTGAAAGAGGCAGTGAAATGAGCTGGGGATGGATTTGGGCTGCAGGAGTTGGTAAGAAACGTTTGAGGGATCAATTTGTCTGTATAAGCGGCGCTGGTGTCAGGGGATGACAAGCCACGCACTGCCAGACTTGCATGTGCGTGGGGTGGAATTGGGGCGGGGGAGGCAGCGGAACTGAGGAAGCATTGTGTGATGGTGAAATTCAGTTTGGCACACGCTCCATGGCAAGCTGTGCAAATATTTGATGTTTGCTCTGCGCATTAAGAAAATGATGGGTTAGAGAGAGAGGGAGAGAGAGAGAGAGAGAGAGAGAGAGAGAGAGAGAGAGAGAGAGAGAGAGAGAGAGACGGAGGGACAGACAGACAGACACACAGACAGACACACAGACAGACAGACAGAGGAGAGAGACAGAGAGGAGGAAGAGAGAGAGAGTGAGAGAGAGGAAGAGAGACACAGCGAGAGAGAGGAAGAGAGAGACACAGCGAGAGAGAGAGGAAGAGAGACACAGCGAGAGAGAGAATAGAGACACAGAGAGAGAGAGAAGAGAG
>JADBJO010008534.1:42500-47500 GCA_016801955.1 Conus betulinus
CACACACACACACACACACACACACACACACACACACACACACACACACACACACACACACACACACACACACACACAAGCGCTCTTTTTTTCTCATCCCACGACGTATGTAATAAAGAGGACAATAACAAAGATGTCACACAATGACGTGATGTGCTCTCTCATCCCACGACAAATGTAATATAGTGCACACCATCAAATACGTCACTCAAATATATCCTGTGATACGTAATCCCAAAATCTAAATTCTACTGTGTACAATTCTGAAGACGTTGTAAGTACAAGAACATACTATGCTTTCCGTTCCTAGAACCAGCGTAATATACTGAACTTTTATTAAAGGCGTCACACAACAACATGCTGAGTTTGTCATCCTACAACCCATGTATTGAAGTGGACGACATTGAAGACATCATATGCATAAAACAGAACACAACATTAGGCCAATGAACTGTGATTTCGTAACGGTTTTCATTTTTGTTCTGTTTGTCCACGCTTGTGTATACAGAGAGATGTTCAAATACCGTTTGCACACGAACGAATAACGTTCGGAGTATCAGATCAAGTGTTCAACGATAAATACTTTCAGTGCAGCAGTCAGATAGTTCGCGCACTCATATAAAACCCCATCAGTACACAACTTAACATGAATTCAATGATGATTCCCTATGTAGATCTATTCGTACAGCTTTAAAATTCTACTGCTGAAGACGATACGTTTGCCTGTGTTTACTTTTTAAAAACCCTATGAATATGCTACCAACATCCCGTGCAGTTCCTATTCAGCAAAACTAGCTTGTCACGAAATAGCGAAAGTATTCCAGACTCTGATAGCTTTATGCTGATGTTGTTGAGAATGCAACCTGTGTAATATACAGAGAGGTCTTCAGTCTCACGATGTTCAAATTAATCAGTAAATTCTGCTTCTGCGCTAGGCAGCTCGTCAAGTCATGATTCCCCTGGGCCAGATATTGTTTTTTCTTCTCCTTGGTTTTTGACTGTATAACAGTCACAAGCAGTTTCAAGTTCCTTGGCCGAGTATTTGAGAAAGATTGGTGACAACAGAACCGTTTTCAGCCAACACTTCATCATCATCTCCAGTAAAGGAACCTCTGATACACGGAGAAGCAGATGTAGTAGCATGCATCTGACGCAAAACAAAATTAGAAAGCTATAAAGATTATAAACCCATGGAGACAAATCAGCTTTGCCTTCTGCTTCTCGCGTTGTGTTTATTCATCCATAAAGTAACGCCAGGCTTGTCACTCTTGCTTTGTTTTTATTCCTTTAAAGAAAACCCTTTAACACAAAACGTATAGTTGACTCTAAATCCTACACACCTGTTTGTATTTTACGGGAGATTCAATGTATCTCCTTTCAGCTCAGAGAAACGACTGATTTCTGCTACTTCGCATAATAGGTCTCACACTGTGTCAACTCTGCTTCACGCGTATTGAATAATTCATAGACCAAGCAGACAGGCACTAGATTCTTCACACTACATCAAAATATTGATTCCTCTATTGCACATCAGATTCGGTCATTTTTTTTCCCCGAACTACTTCACATGTGACTGAAAATCTCAGCTTAAAAACAACCTTTTAGACCTTACTTATAAGGAGAAGAGAGAGAGGGAGAGAGACACAGAGACAGACAGACAGACAGAAAGACAGACAGAAAGATAGACAGAGGCAGAGAGAAATCTGTGTGCTCTGCAATGCACACACACACACACACACACACACACACACACACACACACACACACACACACACAAATACACACACGCATGCACGTGTGTATGTGTGTGTGAGCGTGCGTGTGTATGTGTTTGTGTGCGCACCTGCGCATGTGTGTGTGTGTGTGTGTGTGTGTGTGTGTGTGTGTGTGTGTGTGTGTGTGTGTGTGTGTGTGTGTGTGTGTGCGTGCGTGCGTGCGTGTGTGTGTGTGTGTGTGTGTGTATGTGTGTGTACGTGTGTGTGCGCGTGCGTGTGTATGTGTTTGTGTGTGCGCACCTGTCTGTGTGTGTGTGTGTGTGTGTGTGTGTGTGTGTGTGTGTGTGTGTGTGTGTGTGTGTGTGTGTGTGTGTGTGTGTGAGAGAGAGAGAGAGAGAGAGAGAGAGAGAGAGAGAGAGAGAGAGAGAGAGAGAGAGAGAGAGAGAGCGTGCGTGTATATGGGTGTGTGAATGTTTGTGCATAAGTGTGTCTGCCTGTGTGTGTGCACGCGCGTGCGCGCGCGTTGTGTGTATGTTGTGTGTGTGTGTGTGTGTGTGTGTGTGTGTGTGTGTGTGTGTGTGTGTGTGTGTGTGTTGTGTGTGTGTGTGTGTGTGTGTGTACGTGTACGTGTGTGTGTGTGTGTGTGTGTGTGTGTGTGTGTGTGTGTGTGTGTGTGTGTGTACGTGTGTGTGATTTGTGAGTGTGTGTGTGTGTGTGTGTGTGTGTGTGTGTGTGTGTGTGTGTGTGTGTGCGTGCGTGCGTGCGTGCGTGCGTGCGTGCATGTATGTGTGTGTGCGTGCGTGCTCGCGCGCGCACGCGCGCGCGCGCGCGCGCGCGCGTGTGTGTGTGTGTGTGTGTGTGTGTGTGTGTGTGTTAGCAGGGCAGATTAGGCAGAAAATTAAGTATCACAAAGGTCACGAGTGGGGTCTCAGTCATCCCGACATAAAGCTGTTCATTGATGCAGCTGCAACTGTAGGTCAGAACACACTTCAGTACTAGCACGCTGCTTGTGAATGGAGGAATGGCATAAGTATTTCCAACCATATCTTATGTTGATAAATCAAAATGACATGGCAAAAGTACATTTGATGAATTTTGAATACTGAACGCGTTTTTGACAGGCATTTTGAATATCATTAAACACCATATCATAATATCATTTTTCCCGTTTCATTTTTTTTTTTCTAATTCAAACTTAGGAATAAAAATCGAAATCAGCCACTGACATTTGAACATTAACTGGATATAAAAAAAATTTTTAAAACAACAATACAACACGTAATTCCGATGAATTGGAAAAGTTCCAAACAAAAATAACTTTGTTTTTATTTCTTTACTTAGTAAGGTCGTAAATTATCTGTTTATCCTATGCAGTTATCCATCAATATGAAATGAGAACAAATCCAGTTGTGTTGTTGTTGTTGTTTTGTTTCGTCGTACCCTGGCTAAAGACTCCAGGGAGCATCCAAACAGCCTAAGTACTTGAACACTATGGTACAAATGCATCAGCTGGGGATAAAATCATTACGCATGTGACCGTTTTTGATTACCCCGCCACGTGGGCAGCCACACTCTGACTTCGGGGGATTTAAAAATCTGTCACAAGCGAGGAAAAAGATAAAAAAAACAAAAAAAAAAAGTAATGTAGAACTGAAATGTCACGAAATACTTGACTCCGAGTTCAAATGGAAAAATTCTGTCAAAACAAAAACGACATTCAGCAAAAAAAAAAAAAAAAAAAGAAGAAAAAAAAAATTGGCATGGTTTCAGATGAATTTTGCACATTGCATTTATGCAGGTAACATCTTCCTGGGAGAAAAACAAATAATGCTGCTGACACAAAATGCCAATACTGCAGGAAACAGAAAGCGTTGAAACATTTTGATCAATAGAAAACAAGAAGAGTATTTGGAGCGTTCTTCTAAATTTAAAAAAAAAAAGAAAAAAAAGGAAAATATACATTAGCTGAAATAGCTCAGGCTCACATAAAATCATTGCATTAATTGAAACTAGAACAACACTAAAATATTATTCAATCATCGGCATTTTATCATATTTGAAAAAATATATGTTGAAAATATATATTCTTGCAATCGAACAAATGCTAACCGAGGTTACTGTCAATACCAAACTTGTACACATGACTCTTCAGCGAAGTATGCACTCTCTCTCTCTCTCTCTCTCTCTCTCTCTCTCTCTCTCTCTCTCTCTCTCTCTCTCTCTAACCCATGGCTTCTACAGGAAAAGGAAAAGACAAAACGTGAACGGCTCCGTCCCTGGTGATATAGTATTCTCTTTCGTCACCTCTGTCGTTTGAATTATTAACGACCACGTTTTGGCAAACAGCTTTTTGACACAAGCAGCAATTGGGTGAGCCCATCATCTCTCTGCCGGCAGATGTACAACCAGAAATTGACAGAAGATGAGTCTGTCGATTTCTGTAGACTCTGTCTTTGTCTGTCTGTCTGTGTCTGTCTGTCTGTCTGTCTCTCATTTCTTCTGTTCGTCCAAAGGCATTTTATATAGTCAGGATTGCCGATAACACACACACACACACACACACACACACACACACACACACACACACACAGGGAAAGAGAGAGAGAGAGAGAGAGAGAGACAGACAGACAGACAGACAGACAGACAGACAGAGAAAGAGAGAGAGAGGGTGAGAGATTCATACACACACACACACACACACACACACACACACACACACACACAAAGCCTCAACTCTCTCTCTCTCTCTCTCACACACACACACACACACACACACACACACACACACACACATGCACGCACGCATGCACATAGAGAGAGAGAGAGAGAGAGAGAGAGAGAGAGCAGAACGGACAGACAGACAGACAGAGGTAAGGGGGCGCATGAGCGCACACCAACATACTCTCCTTGCTCTATCACGTTCAGGAACTTCACGCCTTCATACATGAATGATTAACAATGACAAAACAACGGATGACGTCTACCCCCCCCCCCCTCCCCCCAAACTTCACCCTCATCCGTCATAACGTAACAGAATCTTAGCTATCCGCTGTAATGAACGGCCCATAAGCGGTCAGAAAATCAGAGCGATTCTCAACTGATATATACCCTTTTGCTTCAAAAGCGCACGCTGGTTCACAAGGCGATGCAAGCGAGGCGAGGGGGGGGGGGGGGTGGTGGTGGTGGCGGGGGAGGTGGGGGGGGGGGGGGCTCTCGCTCTCGGCGGGGGCACTCAGACGACGAGACACTGCCACTCTGCGAACTACTCAGTGGCCTGCACGAGCA
>JADBJO010008534.1:85000-87500 GCA_016801955.1 Conus betulinus
AATGGGCAAACAGGATCAACATTGGAAAGAAATTGGCTGGAACAGCAAGAAAATGGGCAAACAGGATCAACATTGGCAGAAATTGGCTGGAAAAGTGAGAAAAGGGGCAAACAGGATCAACATTGGAAGAAATTGGCTGGAACAGCAAGAAAATGGGCAAAGAGGATCAACATTGGAATAAATTGGCTGGAAAAGCGCGAGACAATGGGCAAACAGGATCAACATTGGGAGAAAGTGGCTGGAACAACAAGAAAATGGGCAAACAGGATCAACATTGGCAGAATTGGCTGGAAAAGCGCGAAAAAAAATGAGCAAACAGGATCAACATCGGAAAACAACTGGCTGGAACAGAAAACAAAGGATTTTTTCTCCATTGTGATTCCATTGGAAAGAGAAAAGAAGATGACAGCAAAGCAACCTATAACACGCTGACAAAGCTTATAACAACAGCCTTAGGCTACAGCTACAGAGACAAGAACTCTTCTCTCTTAAACTGAAGAAAGAGAAGAGACTGGAAGGTAGATTTCAAACTCCATAAAAGGAATCCAGTACAGTTCCGAGCTGAACCCAAACACTAGAATTCTGCTCTATGCTATACAGCAGCGGCCAGCCACCATGGTGACGACGCTCTGATTCTCCAAAAAGAAATGTAGACAGCTGTGTGCGTTCTCAAGAGAGGAAAGCCGCTAGGAGATGGCAAGGAACTGACAGAATTATTTAAACACGGAGGCCCTGACAAATGTCTTTCAAAGACTTTGGAGAACAAAGCACTGGCCGAAACAACGGACTCAGATTTTTAATAATACATCCGCCCGAGAGAAGAAGAAATCAAAGACTCCAGTACAGTTACAGGACTTATGGTTTATTCAGCCAGTTTAGAGGTTCAGCTGAACACACACACAAAAAGGCAATACGTGGGTGGTCATTTCTTCTAAATCTCTTTATTGCCTCACACCTCACTTCTAAACCGTTCCTACTTTCTCTAACTCTGTTGTTTCCATTACACCCGAGTCTCCCTTTTACCTGATACCTTTGTGTTTTACCACTTGCTCTAACTCCTTTTATTGTCTCCCCTTATATTGCATACCTGTGAGTGTTTCCACTTATTCTTATGCTCTTTATTGTCTCTCCTTATATTGCATACCTGTGAGTGTTTCCACTTATTCTTATGCTCTTTATTGTCTCTCTTATATCGCATACCTGTGAGTGTTTCCATTTTCTCTAACGCTCTTTATTGTCTCTCCTTATATCGCATACCTGTGAGTGTTTCCACTTACTCTTATGCTCTTTATTGTCTCTCTTTATATCGCATACCAGCTGAGTCTAACCCCATTTTTCATCTCTTTCTGTCTCCGTTCTATATCGGGAATCTTAAATTCGATTTTCTTTTGCTCTCTATCTGAGTCTCCTTGTCAGCTGACTCAATAACCCCATTTTCATCATTCTCGTCTCCGTTCATCAGAGGGAATCTTAAATTCGATTTTCATTTTGCATCTCTATCTGAGTTCATGTCAAAACCTTTGGTGTCAATGAATTCTTGGGGGGGGGGGGGGTGGGGGGGGCGACTGTTGAGGGACATAGTGTCATGAATTCCAGCGTTAGTATCAGCATCCATCCATGAGAGGCAGGAGTCTTCCGTCAGTGTGCTTCCATTGTTCTGTATACTATGTATGTATACTATGTATACCATATACCATGGTGAGACTCAGCACTAGAGCTGCGTCTTTTGTGATAGACTGCCTCATGCCAATCTGGCATGGACTGCACCAAGTGGACTTGGGGCGCTGAAGCTGAGTCAGGATGAAACTGAGTATTGCTATGTTCTGGAGATGGTCTGTTCAATACAGTTAATAATGTATGTTCACTTACTAGTATTGTCTGATCTCATTTGTCAGTCCGTCTGACCGAGTGAACATATTTTTCCTTAAACACCTATGTAGAACGTGTGTGACAGGGACGCAAGTGACGAATCCCTGATATGGTCCTTTGCGGTTGGCTGGGTTGCCATAAGCAGCATGAACTGAACTGACTTCCAGCGGCCCCTTGCTCATTAAGCAGGATTGGAGACCTACTCTTAGACCAGAGTTGTCCACACACAGCTTTGGATTTTGTTGCCAGTTTTGCCAGGCTTTTTCTACTTTAAGAGACCGAAATCTTTGTTGTTGGTTCATTTGAACGCAGACAGGAGAGGAGCAAGATTTCCAGCAAAGATTTCCCTGTCTCCTGTGGCTGGATCTCCCTTTGTCTATGAAGAATCTGTCATAAAGGGCTTCCTGTCTCAGTCTCCTCTCAACATCATCCGGCGACCGGTGTTCCTGTCTGTGCACTGTGGCCGTTTTTGAGATCGGTGATATCCTCCCTTTCTGGTCCCTAGGAAGAATCTGTCATAAAGGACTGTCTTTTGTGGCTCATAGGACGTGAATCTCACCATCTCCTCTCCAACATCAAATCATGAGCCGGACAGAATGAGGACCGGGTATCAGGATTTCCCCGTTGAATA
>JADBJO010008534.1:92500-94896 GCA_016801955.1 Conus betulinus
TATTATTATTATCACAATTTCAATGACGTCTTCTGCGTCTCTCTGAGTGGTATTACTCCCATGCTGATAATTCCTGCCACCATAAAAAAAAAGAAGAAGCAAAATAGTAAGATGACGCCTGTTTTTACCACTGCAAACAGAGTTATCGTTTGTCAGTTTACGGGTTAAAACAAGGAGATCTAGAGAGTTCAATATCTAATTTCAAGCAGACGCCAGAATACCGATTCACGCCAGAATAGCGAGTGTCTGCGTTCGAGGCGCACCGTTTAACATTCATGTTTCGTCATTTTCTCGCTCTTATTGAGCTGCTAAGCCGACTGATGAGACGACATTGGTTTGAGCGTGCCCGCCACCAGCATCTGCCCCCAGGAAAACGGCGGGATCACTCTCACGGAATGCATGCACTATTATAAATTTAGATTAGTTCCCTTGCAGATTTTCCGAACATACTTTGTTGCCCGGGCAAAATGCTTTACTAAAATTTGGCAAATTTGACATATTTGCTTATTGTCTATATTTCTACATCTGCACAACTCTCTTCAGATTTCCGATTATTATTATTATCATAATCATTATTATTATTGTAATATTATCGTTATTATTGTTGTTGTTGTTGTTGTTATTATTTTCATTATCATTTCATTATCATTTTGTTGTTGTTCTTGTTGTTGTTGTCTTCGTTGTCATTGTATGAGAAAAGGGTAGCAGCAATACTGGCATTAAAGAACGACAGTGCCGTCCAACAATAGTATCAGTGCAATGATAATTACTGTCCTCTGCGATAGTGCATATGGGCAGCCCTTTAAGTCAGTAATTCCTCCTTCTTCCTACACATTGAACTGTAGACATGACTTCAAGCACCAAATGAAGCAATTCAATTCATCATTTTCAGGACGTCGTTTGACTTATCGATAAGTTTTTATCGGTTCCTTCAAAAATCTACGAGGGGCTGGAAAATAAGTCCGTGGCCCAACCATGAAGGAGTTGGGCTACATCAATGCAATTTGGCGTACAATTGCACCTGCCTTTCGAAAAGATGACGTAACAAATTCGAAGTCTGACGTCAGGCTAGTGTTGACGTAACAGCCCTGCAGAGTGACCCACCCCCCCTCCCTCTTCGCGTCAAAATGGAGAACCTCCAGAACAGAGCCGAGATATATTTCCTCTGGCGAAAAAAAAAAAGTTTTATCGGTTCCTTCAAAATCAACAATTCTTCAGTCTTGTTTGTAGTGTGGAAACGATACAGAGCTACTGGACCAGCTGTCTTCCTATTGGAATGAGGATCTACTCAACCCACAGGCTTTTCTACAACTCCATGACGGTCCTTCGGAATGGCAGACTACTGACTGAGGCCATTGAGGGCCAACAGCCTCTACCCATTCACATTCCTATTGTCCTTTACCCCCACCCACCATCCACCCGACTCTCCACTCTCCTCAGTCCCCATTCCCGAACTCTCCAATCCTCAACTCTTACCCCACTACCACCATCACCACCACCCCTTCTCTCCCACCCTGCTGTGTGTGGAGATTTGTCTGGCATAATAGCATTGAGGCATATCATGGCAGACAAAAACTTGGGGCAAAGCCTGTGTAACAAAGTTCTTACTTCCACTACCTCATTCACGTAGACTTTCTACTACCCCCCAAGCCACTTCACCTACGAAAACCACTTTCTGTCCACACAGCCAAAAGACCCACCCACACAATCCACAACACCCGGTCACACCCACACACGCACACACCACCCACCCCCACAACACACACACACCACATCCACACACGCACACACACACTCACTCACTCACGGCATGCACACACATGGCCAACACACACACGCACACCACGCACACACACATGCCCCCCACGCACGCACGCACACACACACACGCCTTCGCGTCGCGTGCATACACACACACACCACACACACACACCACACACACACACCCACACACACACACACGCACGCACACACCACAGTCACACACACACAGCCACAACACACAACCACACACCACACACACGGCACACACACACACACACACACACACACACACTCATCTACACGCACCCACACACACACCACACTACACACACACAGAGTCACACACACGACACACACACACACACACAACACACCACACTACACGCACACACACACACACACACACAGTCTCACACAACACACACCACACACACACACACATTACAGTCTCACACACCCACATACACACCCTACTGTTTTTTTTTTCTGGTTCGCATGCTATTGTTCTAGCCCTTTGTACTTGCACAACAAACACTGTCTGTCAGTTGACACCCGCTAGCCCACCCAATCTTCATCAAATGTTTGTGCAGTCCCGCACGCATCAATCTTCCACACAGGTCAACACACACCAC
>JADBJO010008535.1:0-2500 GCA_016801955.1 Conus betulinus
CTACCAGCTCAAATGGGCAGTCCTGCAACGGTTGAGCATCACCTATCGTAATATTTTAGTTTTTTGTTTGTTCAACAATAACCCACTAAATTCTTCCAAATTGCATAACTATTTCCGTTACAATTTTCAAATCCGTCTGACCATTTTTAAAAAAAAGGTGTGTCAATCTGCCATTTTTTTATATTCCGACTGCTTCTTGGGTTAACGTTTTGTGTACTTGGCAATTTTATTCCGGTAACTGAGCTATTTCTAACTTTACAGGCCAATATTTCTACCGCTAAAATAAAGGCCAGGGGTGAAAAATGGCACCCCTGTCGAATGCCACAATTGACTTTAAAATACTCAGACAAAACCACCCTCCATATTGATACAGCTTACGTTGTTGTTCATTAAAAACGGGACACCCAACGTATGAAATCTGGCCCAAAACCCAAAAACATTGAAGCGTGTGCAACAAGTATGTCCTGGATATTGATCAAACGCTTGGCATAGTCTAGCGCAAGTATGTATCCCGCTCTGCCTGTTACATTTAGGTATTTATAACGTCGTCGATAGTTCTCAACACTGTGGCAATATTTCTGCCTTTCAGTATCCTACCTGGTCTTCACTAAGAGAGAGAGAGAGAGAGAGTCCATAACAATATAGCATATCGATAGAATGACAAGAGAGCAGGAGGATAGTAGGAAACACACACACCACACACACACACACACACACGCGCGCGCGCGCGCACGTACTCGCATAAGGCATACTTACTAAACAAAAATAACATACATGTGCATTTCAAGTGCAAAAACACTTTCTAAATAGTGCAGGTACATACAATAGTCAAAGAGGGTGGTGGTGGTTTGGTGGTGGATTTATGACGGAGTGACGATGCACGCAATATCCGAAAAACGATACGCAACGCTGAACCTGAGTTTTGTCAGAGAGAGAGAGAGAGGAGGAGAGAGAGAGAGAGAGCGAGAGAGAGAGAGAGGGAGAGAGAGAGAAGACCATGTCAGCCCTGTTTTGAAGAGATGAATAATAAACAGCTCATGCAAAACAAGATAGTTTTACCACCAAAATATAAACATCTGCAACGTACACATCTGCTTATGTGAAATCCCTCCTCATTTTGAGAAGACTTGTACAGATAACACAAGAAGATTCCTTGTCACATTTTCATTCGTGATGACAGGAGACGGTCTAACTTGAAAAAGAGCTGGACGTCCATACTGCTTGAAACGGAATTTTTTGTTGTCGTAGGTCTGTCAGCACAGGGCATAAGAATGCAAAATGAAGTTCATCTTCCCCTGCCCACCAGATTTACACACTGGACACAACAAATCCCCTTGCTGTCTGGACATTATACTTCTGACGATGCACGGCAATATCCGAAACGCCGAACCCGAGTTTGTCAGTTCAGACCGACAAATCTATTTAAACCGTTCACGAGAGAGAGAGAGAGAGGAGAGAGAGAGAGAGAGAGAGAGAGTGGTGAAAAGAGTATCAAACGTGCACACACACACACACACACACACCACACACACACAGAGAGAGAGAGAGAGAGAGAGAGAGAGAGAGAGAGAGAGAGAGTGCGCCCCCGTCCCAGATTTACAAATTCTCTCCTTTTGGAAAATGGACGCGATTCTTTCCTATCTTTCTACTGCCGTGGACCATGCTGAGTCGGCAGTATAGAAGTATTCTGCTACTGCTGATTCATTCTTGTACGAGCGTCTTTTTTTTTTTTTTTTTTTTTTTTAATTTTGACTTTTTCACGTGCACGTGCACATCGGGTTACTGAGCACTACTACGTAGGCGTTCAGAGATCTGTGTCACTGACCTACAAAGCACCTTGATATCTCTGTTGTTGACATACAAAGGGAATCCAGAAAACTGGATAGTGTTGAACAGTCTTGTGTTGATCATGATCCACCCTCTCATGACATTTTAACGACTCGTTCCTCGTTGTCAGCCAGACAGAGAACGCTGCTGGAACTGGGTTCCAGAGAAATGGAGACTGTCCTGTCGTTTATCACAAGCTGTCAGAGATCTTCTCTCTGTCTCTGTGTGCCTGTGTGTGTGTGTGTGTGTGTGTCTGTCTCTGTCTCTGTCTCCGTCTGTCTGTCTGTCTGTCTGTCTGTCTGTCTGTCTGTCTCTCTCTCTCTCCTCTCTCTCTCTCTCTCTCTCTCTCTCTCTCTCTCTCTCTCTCTCTCTCTCCGTTCGTTCTTTAATCGAACGTCTTTTCTCTTTAAAGTGGTATTATATATATGTGTGTGTTGTGTGTGTGTGTGGTGTGTGTGTGTGTGGTGTGTGTGTGTGTGCGCGCGCGCGCGCACGTGTGTGTGTGTGTGTGTGTGTGTGTGTGTGTGTGTGTGTGTGTGTGTGTGTGTGTTGCGAGTTTTTATGTGTTGTTGTTGGTTATGGCAGTGGTGTTGTTGGTATCGGTTCAACTAACTATTCAAAGTGTGGACTAAAACAGTGAATGTGGACATAGGCACCGGGAGACAGGTGGAGT
>JADBJO010008535.1:10000-17500 GCA_016801955.1 Conus betulinus
GAGAGAGAGAGAAACAGAGAGAGAGACAGAGAGAAAGAGAGAGCCCTCACAAAGCTGTGGTATCACCTTAACTTGTGTCAAAACTGGACACTGTACAAAACTATCTCTCCCATAACACAGCTGTAAGTTTTAAGACATTAGAAGAGTGCAGCTTAAAAAAAAAAAGAGCAGCAAAGTGAACTTGCCAATATTCCTGGCCGTGTGTTGACGCGTGAAGGAAAGGAAGAAGCATCACCAACCTTCGTTCTGCAGAGAACGACGTCCATGGCCTGCTAGACACAAAGTTTGGACGGAGCATCAACAAGACACAGCAGGGGGAATCCACGTTGAGGACATTGAGTGAATGGTCAGCCACAACACCACCGTTAACAGTCTGTTGACGAAAGGTTTACAGTAATGTACAGTTCGAGTCCCTCATTTGCAATGAGAGTCCCAAACCAGATATCCTCTAAAGGGCAGGGCAAACAGCATCAGCACGACCAGGCTAAAACCGGTATGGAAGGGCAACAATGTCGGCTGCGTTTACATCCAGCTTGGGGCCATCCCGGCACGGTATGGCTTGCTGCGGTTACACAGCGATAGATGGAACCAGGCGACTTCAGGCTTGACCCCGCATGTTGTCTCTGGAATAGAAGATGTTAGCTTCCAGAAATAAACACGTGATAGCTGTCGGACAGAGAGCATCGCTGTCACAAAGGCGGTGGGGAAGATAACAACGGTTTTGGAGACGATGGCATTTTTTTTTTCATGGATCCAGCAAAGTGTGCGGGGAAAGGCGAATGTCATTTTCATGCAAGTAAAGTTAAACCTACGTATGCAAGTTGCAGACTGGATGTCGTCTGTCTTCTCGGCAACATAGGATTATCCGAAGCATGCGGTGCGTTTTCTTTTCACGGCATTGACTTGCACTTCTTTTCTTTCCGCCATGCTCATCGACATGAAAAGACGTCATGTGCAAGAGACTGTCTTCTTC
This sequence comes from Conus betulinus, assembly GCA_016801955.1. Taxonomy (NCBI): domain Eukaryota; kingdom Metazoa; phylum Mollusca; class Gastropoda; order Neogastropoda; family Conidae; genus Conus; species Conus betulinus. The sequence continues at coordinate 10,974 of JADBJO010008535.1, forward strand.
CGAATGGCCTCATCTGCTGACACTTCAAATTCAATAGAACTTCTGCTTTGTCTTCTGTCCGAAGACCTGTTGCTGCTCTTCCTGCCATTTTTTTTTTAACCCCCAACCGACACCCGAGGATGGAATGCGGCCACCTTTGGCCCGCCTTTGGCTCACCTCAGAAGCAGGACCAGGCGCCGTATGGCACAGCACGGAAAAGCTCAATGTAAACGCCATTGCTGGGGGCTAGGGTTCTATGCTTCTGCTCTAAAAGATATTTCATTAGAGAATAAATGCACCTTTTTTGCAACAGAACGACGCATTCTCAGGTTTCAATCGATTCTATGAATGAACGGAAAACTTTCAGAATATGGTGTAGATGACAAGAGCGCCAACGAGCGGCTGTTCAGTTGGCTCTACCCCGGTAGGCAGCCCGTCATGTAAGCAAAAGCGTGGACTGTAAAGCGCTCAGAACTTGCACTTTAACAGAAGATAGGCGCTGTGTAAGTACTCTCTTTAACAGTAAAAAAAAAAAAAAAAAAAAAAACCAATGAAGAAAAAAGAAAAGCAGGAGAGTTTTCGTTTGAACGGAATTCTTCTCTTTTCTACTGCACATTAAAGTAATTTTTCTTCCTGATAAGGTTCCAACATAAACCAGCAAAACATCCTCGCAGAAAAAAAAAGTCTTTAAAAAAAATCGATCGCTCGATTGATTGCTCGATCAATAAGCCAGATAGACAGACCGGCAGACAGGCAGTGTGTGTGTGTGTGTGTGGGGGTGGGGGGGGGGGGGGGGGGGGGGGATACGGATGGGACAGAAAGGAGGGAGTGAAGGAGAACGGAATGATTGAAAGAGGGAAGGAATGGAAAAAAGGGAACAAATAATCCAAAGAACGTCATAGTGCCCACACAAACGGACTGGCTATTTCAACCAGTAAAACAATGCTTCTCCACAGTAACCAGACTCCGACTGAGACACAACTGGATTTCCTAGGCAGACGTTATGGGCCAGAGTGTGTCCAAAATGTGGTACAATCGATTTGGAAAAGTCTGCCTTTTCCTTCGAAAAGACTTTTTTTTTTTTTTTTTTTTTTTTTTTTTTACTACTTTTGCATGGACATCTTGTTCATCTTGCGGACGAGAAAACGAAAATCCTTCGTAATAATGCTTTTTTTTTGCGCCACAGAGAGAGAGAGAGAGAGAGAGAGAGAGAGAGAGAGAGAGAGAGAGAGAGAGAGAGAGAGACAGACAGACAGACAGACAGAGACAGAGAGACGAGAGAGAGAGAGAGAGAGAGAAGAGAGAGAGAGAGAGAGAGAGAGAGAGGGAGAGAGAGAGACAGAGACAGACAGACAGACAGAGACAGACACATAGACAGACAGACAGAGAGGAATACAAACGTCTTGTCTAGTATGTGTGTGTGTGTGTGCAGGGGGGATGGGGGAAGGGGGGGGGGGGGGAAGGGATTGAGAAGGGAAGATATAAGTGGGGAACACACAGAAATGAATACAGACAATGGAACGGAAACTGGTGGGAGAAAGAGACAGAGACAAACACACACAGACAGGGAGACAGCCACTTGGCCAGAGCATTAACGAAATGAAAAAAAAAAAAAAAAAAAAAAAAAAAAAAAAAAAACAGTAGTGAATCAGACTTGGTAAGGGAGACAAATTATTGAGATTCAGGCAAAGCGTTTGTAACGGTCTAAGCCCACATTTATGACTTGCAGAAAGATCATGGTTTTTCTCCACTCTTCTGTTATGACAACCAAAATATCAACAGGAAAAGACCAGCCTATGAATGAGTGATCAGCGTAACATGATGCATACACCATTAAATGTCTCTCATGACCGAACGTGAAGGATACAACAGACAAAACATGCAAGAAAGAAAAAAAAACATCTGATGAGGAAACAAAGCTCCAAAGGACCTTGTTTGTTTGTTTTTGTTTCCTTATTTTCATGGGAGAAAATGCATATGAATGTGTATTTATAACTGTGCGTGTTTTTGTATATAAGAGAGAGAGAGAGAGAGAGAGAGAGAGAGAGAGAGAGATTCTGTCACACACACACACACACACACACACACACACACACACACACACACACACACACACACACACACACACAGAATCATGAGCGATATTCTGCTAGAGAGAGAGAGAGAGAGAGAGAGAGAGAGAGAGAGAGAGAGTGTGTGTGTGTGTGTGTGTGTGTGTGTGTGTGTGTGAATGAGTGAGTGTGAGTTTATTTTTTAGTGTGAGTGTGAGTTCCATGTTATTTTCATGTATTCTTTCAAAATGAATTACGTACTTACTGCACTATTATTCTTGTTTGTTTTGTTTTAAAAAGCAACCATTCCTTGCCGAGCTGATAACATGAAACACAAATAAAGCAGCCAGCCAGAATGCATGCAAAAAGCAATAAAAAGATAAACGTATTGAAAATGGAAAAAAAAAAAAAAAAAAAAAAAAAAGGCCGTTTGACCAAGCCATCCGTTCTAACCGAAGACGACAGAATGCGCGATCGCGACGCTCTCTCGCTTATAGCCAACTGGGAATAAAAAGCCACGCAGTCAAGGTTTTTATGGGCTAAGAGTCTAGAGCTCTTCAGTGGCGTGCGACCTAGTGTGCAACAGAGAGGCATAGTTAATCAACTGAAGTGAAAGGACTCGTCTTCCTCGGAGTGTGACACGGCGCTTCTTCTTAGGTTTTCGGCCGGAATTGCGTAACAGAGTATATCGCCTATGATTCGGCGGGCGTTATTTCCTTGATCGATGGTGATAAGAAAAGATAACTCCACTGCTTTCACACTGCCAAGCAAAATTCATCCATAAAATTCTGTTTGGTTGGTTGGTTGGTTGGTTGGTTGTGAGAAGATTTCCATACCGTAAGGTTAGGATTACGGTTAGGGCTAGGTTAGGTTAGGGTTGGTGGCAGATCAGGCTTTGGGTTAAAAAACCGTTAAAATCAGGATTATGGGTTCCGGAGTTGGAGAGTTTTCTAGTTTTCTGATCAAATTTTCCATCTCTGATTGTCAGCAATGAAATGAATTTTGTTCAAAATTTTGTTTCGTTCCTCTCTTTTCATTTTTCGGTCATTTCATGCTCATTGTCTTTGATGAAAATGATCTTGTGACACCAGTTTTAATCACCGGACTTGTATGCAAAGTAACCTGAAGTTTAAATTAGTTCTCCTTACTTTGGGTCTAGCCGTTTGCTCTGAATGATCTGGTGAGCCAGAAGTATTGCATCATCATAAATATTGCGTAATTCTTGCAGTCTTACGTCATGTTATGATGATGCAAGATCAACGGCTTTACGTTGGTTTTATTGGGTATGTGTCTGAGTGTGAGAAAAGAGCGAACGTTGTTGATGGCTTTACCTTCAGTTTATTTGTTGTAGTAGTGATAACATGCTGCCTTCGGCTATCATCTTTCCTGTCCTGACTACTCATCACCTGCATCTTCCTCTTCAAGGGACACCAGTTATCATTACAATCTTCTAGCCAAGAATTCCTCAGTTTGCTTAAAGTCAGGGAGATCAATCGATGTATGTTTTGAATATCGCGAGTGACCGTGACTTTAGTTCCAGTGTGTGTGTGATGGTCTGTATTTCGTCAGCTGAAAATCCCCTGACACAAACGCATAAAAACGTTGCTCTCATAACGCTGTGTGTGAAAGCCTATTCCCGCTGCCTTCTCATCCCCTCTCCCTCCGTGTGTGTGTGTGTGTTGTGTGTGTGTGTGGTGTGGTCTTGAATCAAGATGCTGAAGACCGCTCTTTCGTTTTCTCGCATCGTAAGAGAACGACTGACTGGTGATGGCAAAAGCTGGATTGTCATGTTCAAAATAATAACATATTGATCTTTAACGGGATTCCAGCGATTTGCTTTTCTCGTGTTCCGTCTTTTGTGCCACTCCTGTGGCGGACCTTTATTGTGCTCATCCCGGCTGTCTATCCCTCGTGGCACCCTGCCTTGCCTTGCCACAGCCCAGGCTTCAGGCACCGGAAATTCACAGAGATAGTCAATGTCAAGTCGCCATGGGTCAACCCATCAGAGAATATCCTGTCATTTACGTTTTTGTTGTGTTTCTTGTTGTTCTTGTTGTTGTTGCTGTTGTTGTTGTTGTTGTTGTTTCTTATGTCTTTCCGGCCACTACCTAAACAGTCATATCCAGTCGATAACTCTGTAGATTTTTTTTTTCAATTCTGATCTTTCATGTCCTTTAATATCCGTTGACACCGACATACCCTCGTAACATTTGAAATGTTCGACATGTTCAAGTTCCAGCAGGAGACAAAGACTTGTCCATTTTCTGCTTTCCTGTCCTGGATTCAGAGATATTAAGGCAGCAATGTCTTTGACACACGTGTTTGAAAGATACATGCTTATTGCGATTAAGCACATGACTGGCATCCACGGACGAAGTCCTCGTTAAGTCTTTGACTGTTTAACCTGTATGAAGAAGAATTTAAAGGCGAAATACTTGCGTGACATAGTATACATAGACTTCTCTTGTTTAGCTTTGCTCATTTGCATTCCAGTCAACCACGCGGACTAAACATTTGAATCCTCTGATTTCTGTCTATCCATCATCAAAGAATAGGAAAAAGTGGAAACGCTTATTTGAGTGCATTATGGATTTATGTGTGAGCGTTTGTGTTACGCGTGTGGATACTGCCGTCTTAGGACGCGTGCTGTCTTTAGGAGCAGCACATTCTCATTCTCTCTCTCTCTCGTCTCGCTCCTCTCCTCTCTCTCGCTCTCTCTCTCTCTCTGTGTGTGTGTGTGTGTGTGTGTGTGTGTGTGTGTGTGTGTGGTGTGTGTGTGTGTGTGTGTGCGTGAATCGGAGCTTGCTTGTGTACATACGTCTTCAGACAGTAGGAAAAGGCCACACAGACGACATGTCCATTTTTATTTCACTAACAACCGGTTTTCTATTATCACCGAATTGTTATCACCAAAAAAACAAATTCTCTCCCCCTGGTATGCGAGGGTATGTTTGTGTCACTGAAGAAGAATTTCTTCTTCTTCCTCTTGTTGTTGTCCTGTTGTTGGTTGTTTGCTCTTCTTCTTCTTCTTCTTCTTCTTCTTCTTCTTCTCGTAGTCGTCTTCTGTATTCTTCTTCTCTCTTCGTAGTCTTCTTCTAGTCTATTCTTCTTCTTCTTCTTCTTCTTCTTCTTCCTTCGTAGTCGTATTCTTCTATCTTCTTCTCTTCTTCTTCTTCTTTCTTAGTCTTCATTTCTTCTTCCCCCTTTCCTTCCTTCTCTTATTTCTTTTTCTTTTTCTTTGTTCGCTTCTCTTCCTTCTTTCTTCTCTTCTTCTCTTCTCTCTTTCTCTTCTTCTTCTATTCTTCCTTCTTCTCTTCTTTTTCTTCTTCTTCTTTGTCTTCTTCTCTTCTTCTTCTCCTCCTCCTCCTCCTCCTCCTCCCTTGTCATCTGTACTCCACTGTGTCAAGTGGTCTTTGTGCTTTCAAGGATGATAGGTGTACGTAAATATCCATCTCGTTCTTGTCTCTGCTATATATACACTTTTTGGTCATATGCGCTTATAGTTCTGTTTTACGTGTTCAGAGCTTCATGTAGCCATAATTACACGATCTGAACGACTCGTCTAACAGAGACTAAAAAACAGGCGTTCGCATGATATTCTCTCTCTCTCTCTCTCTCTCTCTCTCCCTCTATAATATATATATATATATATATCTGTGTGTGTTGTGTGTAGTGTTGTGTGTGTGTGTTGTGTGTGTGGTGTTGTAACTTCACACAAATTCAAATTATCAAGTTAAAGCCCGCACCACACCGCAACCACACGATCTCAACATGTATTACACAATAATCAACGAATGATATAAAAAAGTCGACAATCACTTCCCACAGGAAACCTTTAAACGACTCAAGCTTTCGCCCTTTTTCAGGAATGTTGTGTGTGTGGTTCTGTGTTGTGTTGTGTGTGTGTTCGTGTGTGTGTGTGTGTGTGTGTGTGTTGTGTGGTGTTCATGTGTGTGTGGTGTTGTGTGTGTGTGTTGTTTGTGTGTGTGTGTGCTGTGCCGTGTGTGTTGTGTGTGCGTGCGTGCGTGCAGCATGCATGCGTGCGGTGCGTGCATGCGTCTGCGTGTATTCTGTCTGTCTGTCTGTGCGTATTCTATCTATCTGTCTGTCTGTGTGTATCTCTCTCTCGTTCTTATCTTCTCTCCTCTTAACATCTATCTCCTCTCCCCCTCTTCTCTCTCTCTCTCTCATCGCTCTCTCGCTCTCTCATCTCTCTCTCCACTCTCCCTCTCTCCCTAACATCCCAAATCTCTCTCTCGCTCCCCCCCTCATCTCTCTCTCTCCGCTCTCTCCAGTTCCTCCTCTCCCTCCCTCTCCTCTCTCTCCTCTCTCTCGCTTTAAGACGGGTTTGAGGAGAAGAAGAAAGAAGAGACAGGAAGAAGGACAAGACAGAAGACAGAGAGAGATAGAAGGTGAAGAGCTCGGGAGAGAAAAGGGAGAGAGAGAGAGGAGAGAGAGAGAGAGAGAGGAGATGAGAGAGAGAGATAGGAGAGGGAC
>JADBJO010008535.1:22500-30000 GCA_016801955.1 Conus betulinus
GAGAAAGAGAGAGAGGGAAAGAGACAGACAGACAGACAGGTAGTCAAAGAAAGAAAGTCAGAAGACAGACAGAAAGACAGACAGATAGACAGACAGACAGACAGACAGACCAACAGACAGAGAGACCAATGACTCCAACAGCATGAATCCCAGAAAAAGACACAAACAGCAAATTCACGAAAAACTCAAACAGTGGGAATGTTACAAAAACTCGAGGAGAACGATCGTGTTTAAAACCAGCTGACCGTTTTTAATGGTTGGAACGTATCAGCTGACAGAACTAACCATAGTCCTTTTCCTGTCAAACATAGATCAAGCACAGGCAAACTACAAACAAAGCAAGCACAGAATCCAGGAATCTCTCTCTCTCTCTCTCTCTCTCTCTCTCTATATATATATATATATATATATATATTTTTTATATATATACACATAGATAGAGAGAGAGACAGAGAGAGACAGACAGACAGACAGCATCACATCGCTTGACTTAAAAGATCATACACACCTTCCGACTCTGAACGATCGAGGTGTTCAAGTGCTTGAGTCTTCACCTGCGCTGCACGTTAATTGGTGTAAACTGATATGGCTGTATTGATCTGAATCCACAGATCAATTTTCTTTTCGGGAAAAGGGACTCTCTCAACATTCGCTTCTGGCTCTCGGGGGGGGGGGGGGGGGGGGGGAGGGAGGGGGGGGGGGGAGAGGAGGGGGGGGGGGGGGGAAGAAGGGAGGGGAGCAGAACTGTGATCGTGTACCATCAGTCATGCTTTTCAACACTGGCTCTGTGTGTGTGTTGTCTGTGTTGCGTGGTGTGTGTGTGTGTGTGTGTGTGCGTGTGTGTGCGGTGTGCGTGTTTGTGTTGCGGTGGTGTGGGTGTGTGTGTGTGTGTCCTGTGTGTGTGTGTGTGTGCGTGGCGTGATCTCTAGCGGTCTGTGTGTGGGTCTGTTGCTCCTATCTCTGTCTGTTGTCTGTCTGTCTGTCTGCCTCTCCTCTCTCTCTCTCTCCCTCTCTCCCTCTCTCTCCCTCTCCTCTCTCTCCTCTCTCGTTCATTCTCCCTCCCTCATCCCTCCTCTCTCATTTTCCCTCTCTCTTTATCTGTATCCACGTATACATGGAGAGAGAGAGAGGGGGGGGGGAGAGAGAGAGGGGGGGGATGCATGAGTGAAATCCAGTGTCACAGTGAAAATGCTAACGGAAGACAATGACAACAAACAAGAGACGAGAGAGAGAGAGAGGAGAGAGAGGAGAGGGGAGAGGAGGAAGAGCAGAGAGAGAGAGAGGGAGGGGATGAGAGGGCAGGGAGAGGAGAGCAGGAGACATGAGAGAGGACAGGAGGAGAGACAGACGAGAGAGAAGCCGTAAAGACAGAGACAGGAGAGCGCAGAGAAGTACGAGAGAGGGGAGAGGAGAGAGAGAGAAAAACAGACAGAGGAGAGAGAGAGACAGAGAGGGGGCAGAGACAGAGAGAGAGAGAGAGGACGACAACAGACGAGAGAGGGAGAAGAAAGACCTACAGACAGAGACGGCCAGACGGACTGGCAGGGAAACACCTCAGAGAGAGAGGAGACAGAGGCGAGAGAGAGAGATGGAGAGAGGAGAGGGAGGAGAGAGAGAGAGAGAGAGAGAGAAGACAGACAGGACAGGGAGAGAAAGAGAGACAAGAGAGAGGACAGAGACAGAGAGAGAAACAAGACAGAAGACAAGAGGGGACACAAGCCAGAGAGCGAGAGGACAGAGACAGAGAGAGACAGAGACAGACAGAAGCAGGCAGACAGAAAGAAGAGAGGAGAGGGGAGAAAGGGAACAACACAGAAAGAAAGGGGAGAAAGTACACAACAAGCAACGAACCAAGACCCCAAGCATCATGGGGACACGCATTGACAGACTAGACCCACCTGCTGCACGTGAAAGTGCCCAACTGTCAGACTGCTTTCAGTTTTTCTTCCCCTTCTTCCCACTTCTTTTCATTCACGAAGAAACACAGATGGTAAACGACCGCCAACATCTATAAAAAACAAAACAAAACCAAAAAAAAAAAAAAACAATAAAGTAACAAAAAAAAGGAGGGGGGGGGGGGGGGGGGGGGACCCCAGCTGCATAATGTATGGGCCTGGAGAAAATCCTACGTGACGTCTACCACCTACTACTATTCAAATCAATAGGGCGCTGAAGAAAATTCTGTTCAATGTGCGTTTTAAATGAAGCAGGAAAAAACATTCTCACCAGCAGGTATCCCATACACAGTCTAGGGTCTTTCTGCGCTGTACAAATAGCGTGATTATGAAGAAGGGTGTTTTTATTCAATGAAGCGTGGGAATAGCTGGTGTTCAGTGCTCTCTGATTCCACTATCCAACCGTGAGTGTGTAACGAAGTATTACCCATTGATCCTTATTTGCATCTGTGTGTGTGTGTGTGTGTGTGTGTGTGTGTGTGTGTGTGTGTGTGTGTGTGTGTGTGTTTGTGTGTGTGCGTGCGTGCGTGTGTTGTGTGTGTGTGCGCGCGCGCGCGTCAGTGTCTTTGTATGTCTTTATATGTCTGTGTGTCTGTCTCTCTATCTATCAGTCTCTCCTTCCTCCCTCCCTCCCTCTTGGAACGGTCATCTCAATTTCTGCCGTAGCATTCTTGCCAAGAATCTCACATTAGACTATGCCAAGATCTCACATTAGACTATGCGAGTATCGCTCTTCATCGTTTTTCCCTCCTTGTTCTTCTTCTTGTGTGTGTGTGTGTGTGTGTGTGTGTGTGTGTGTGTGTGTGTGCGCGCGCGCGCGCGCGGCGCGCGTGTGTGGTGTGCACGTGGTGTATACAAGTGTTTGTACATCTGCGCAGGGACATGTACATTTCTGATGTAATTGGACCATTATCCAGGTAACCTCACGACATCTACCACAATCAGAAAGCGCACACAGACGAAACACTGTCCGGCATGACAGTAAACAACAGCTCTTCCAGCATCCCTGGACTTGCAGTGGCCAAACTGGATTTGTGGCTAGACATGCTCACCACGAGTGCGCTGATTCAGTCAGCACTGAGGAAGATTCCTCCATCTCCTTCTTCTTTCCCTCCAACTCCCCCCCCCCCCCCCCCCCCCCCCCCCCCCCCCGTTTCTTTGTCTTCACTGGGGTTTCCTCCTCTTTGTCCTCCTCTCCTCCGCCTCCTCCCCCTCCATCCTCCTCATCCCTCCTCCTCCTCCTCTTCCTCCTCCAACTTTCTGTCCCCTTCCTCCTCTTTCTTCCCCGTTCTTTTTTTTTTTTTTCTTTTTCCTGTATCTCCTTTTGTCTGATGGGGAAGGAAAATGCATTTACATGGGAGACTGGTTTGTAAAGCAGAGAGAGGGAAAAAAGAGGTGGGGGGAGGGTGGTGGATGGAAGGGGGGGGGGAGTAATAGAGAGAGAGACCCAGGGACACATGTACTAACCAGAAAAAAAGTGTCAGGACAGATGGTGGAAGGAAAGCAGAGAGAGAGAGAGAGAGAGAGGAGAGAGAGAGAGAGAGAGAGAGAGAGAAAGAGAGGAGAAAGAAGAGAGAAAGATAAGAAAAGAAGAGAGAGAGAGAAAGAGAGAGAAGAGAGGAAAGAGAGAGAAGAGAGAGGAGAGGAGAGAGAAAAAGAGCGGAGAGAGAGAGAGAGAGAGGGAGAAGAGAGAGAGAGAAAGAGAGAGAGAGATGAGAGGGAGAGAGAGGAGAAGAGAGAGAGAGAGAGAAGAGAGAGAGGAGAGAGAGAGAGAGAGAGAGAGAATACGACGGGTATAGGCTGTGAAATTGGGGAGGTTCACATACATACAGAAAGAAAAAAGAGAGTGAAAGACAGCCAGCGAGTGGAGGGAGAGAGAGAGGAGGGGGGGGGGGTAGGAGGGAGGGAGAGAAGGAGACAATGAAGGAGAGAGAGAGAGGAGAGAGAGAGAGAGAGGGGAGAAGAGAGGGGGAGAGAGAGAGAGAAGGAGAGAGAGAGAGAAGGCACGTCATTCCGGCGGCCTTCACTTCTGCGTCGGTACTCCTTCGCCATGTCTGTCTTGGTCTTCCCACTTTTTCTCTTGCCCTGAGGGTTCCATTCAAGGGCTTGTCTTGTGATGTTGGATGGAGACTTTCTGAGGGTGTGGCCAATCCATCCCCACTTCCGTTTCTGATTTCTAATTCTATTGGAACTTGCTTGGTCTTGTTCCACAGTTCTGTGTTGGCAATAACATCTGGCCATCTGATGTTCACAATGTTTCGCAGACATCTGTTGATAAAATGTTTGGAGTTTGTGGGTGTTTGTCTTTGTTGTTCGCCACGTTTCAGAACCATACAGAAGGACAGATTTCACATTTGAGTTGAAGATTCTGATCTTGTGTGGAGTGAGAGGGGCAGAGGAATTCCAGATAGGCCGTAGCGTAGTAAAGGTGTGCCTGGCTTTATTGATGCGGCTCTTGATATCCTCATCTGTACCTCCATCTTTGCTGACCACACTGCCGAGGTAGACAAACTTGTCAACTTCAGTTATGTCTTCCTGTTGTAGTCGTAGTGGGTCTCGTTGCTGGTTGTTGACTCTCATGGCTTCTGTTTTCTTTGTGTTGATTTGGAGGCCCGTCTTTCCTGCTTCTTCTGCTACCCGGCACAGCTTCTCTTGTGCGTCTTGCTGTTTGTGGGAGAGAAGCTGATGTCGTCGGCGAAGTCCAGGTCTTCCAGTTGCTTGGTGAAAGTCCACTGGATTCCTGTCCTCTTGCCGTCTGTAGACTGCCGCATTATCCAGTCAACGACCATCAGGAAAATTGTCGGCGATAGTAGACACCCTGACGGACGCCGGTTTGTATGGTGAAAGGCTTCGTTAGCTTCCCGTCGTGGACGACCTGGCATGTGGCATCTTCGTAAAGTTGTTGGATGATGGCAACAAACTTGGGTGGGGAAGCCATAGTGGTGCATGAGTTTCCAGATGGTATCTCTGTCGATGCTGTCAAACGCCTTCTGGAAATCCACAAATACTGCGTACAAGGGGGTCTGCCACTCCAGAGACTGCTCGATGATAATTCTCATGGTGGCTATTTGGTCCGTGCATGATCTGTCTTGGCGAAATCCAGCTTGTTCTTGGCGGAGGGTCTTGTCTAGGGGGTCTTAGTCTCTCTAGCATGATTTGGTCAGCACCTTCCCCGGGATGGACAGCAGCATAATCCCTCTCCAGTTGTTACAGGATGACAAGTCCCCTTCTTCGGCAGCTTCACCAGGTGGCCTCTTTTCCAGTCTTCTGGCACTCGTTCCTGCTCCCAGATCTTGCTTAGGAGTGGATGCAGCATCTCTGTTGACGTCTGGATGTCTGCTTTCAGTGCTTCAGGTGGAATTCCGTCTGGAACCGCTGCTTTACCTGACTTCAAGTGACTTGATGGCTTTGGTAACTTTCGTCTTGGTTGGTGGGCCTGTGTTGATGTCCAGAAACTGAGTTGGTGATGGAATGTCTGGGGGGACAGGTGGTGCAGGTCTATTCAGTGTCTCTTTAAAGTGCTCTGCCCACCTTGCTCTCTGTTCAGCTCTCCTGCGATGGTGTTTCCCTCCTTGTCTTTGACCGGGCGACTGGGGTTGCTGGTCTTTCCAGAAAATGTTCGAGTAATCTCATACAGTCTTTTCATGTTTCTCTGTCCTGCCGCTGTTTCTGCCTCTTCTGGTAACTCTTGCTTGTGGTCTTGGTCTAGGGTTTGGTTGATCTGGTCTTTTAGGTGGATCCGCTCTGTGATGAGGATCCATGTTCCAGCTGTCAGCCATTCTTTGTGATGGGTATGCTAAACTGAAATCTACAGGTAGATTTTTTGCAGGCACAGACTCTCAAAATTCACTCCGGATATTCTGTGTGTTTGCCATAACTGCAGTATATCATCAGTCACGCTTCTCTGCATTGAGCCTGTCTGTCTGTCTCTCTTATAACCCCCCCCCCCCCCCCCATCTCTATGTCTTTGTCTCTCTGTCTGTCTGTCTGTCTGTCTGTCTCTCTCTCTCTCTCTCTCTCTCTCTCTCTCCCTTCCCTCTTTCCCTCCCTCTCTCTCTTTCTCTCTCTCTCTTTCTCTCTCTCTCTTCTCTCTCTCTTCTCTCTCTCTTTCTCTCTCTGTCTCTCTCTCTGTCTCTTCTCTCTCTGTCTGTTCTCTCTCTCTCTGTCTTTCTGTCTCTCTCGCTGTCTCTTTATCTCTTTCTCTTTTCTCTCTTCTCTCTCTTTCTGTCCCTCTCTCTCTCGTCTCTCTCTCTCTGCCTCTCTCTCTCTGTCTCTCTCTCTCTCTCCTTTCTCTCTCTTCTCTCTCTCTTTCTCTCTCTCTCTTTCTCTCTCTCTCTGTCTCTCTCTGTTCTCTCTCTCTGTCTCTCTCTCTCTGTCTCTCTCTCTGTCTCTGTCTCTCTGTCTCGGTCTCTCTCTCTCTCTCTCTCTCGGTCTCTGTCTCTGTCTCTGTCTCTCTCTAACGTGGATCTCCTCATTCTGTTTTCTTTATTCTTTTTTCCTCTTTCGTTTTTTTCCCTTTAAATCACTTTCTCCTTCTTTTTACCCCCCCCCCCTCTCTCTCTCTCTCTCTCTCTCTCTCTCTCTCTCTCTTTCAGTACGCACGTACACAGAGAAGAAGAAGAAGAAGAAGAAGAAGACGACGAAAACATAGTGGGGGTGGGGGGGAGGGGGAGAGGGGGGGGGGAGAGAAGATGCAACCGTAGTGAATCCAGGACCTCAAGCACTATGGGGACACTTACTGACAGACCTCCAAACTGTTGAACTTGAAACCTTCCACCGACTACTTTTCCGTTTTCTTTTCATTCCACTAGTGACCATTTACAACAAAACGCAAAATACAGACAGATCCAAACACAGGTAAACGATCACCAGCCAACAAAAGACGAGCAGTACCGCGCATGGGGCTGGAGAAGGTGCCATATCAACGCCGGCTACTGCTCAATGCTATGGTGTTTGGGGGAAGAATGTCTTTCATCATACATTGAAAGGAAACCAGGATGAACAGTCTCTTCAGCAGGTTGTCTTGCACTTTTCAGCACTGCGCAAAACAGTGCATTATGGAGGGGTCTGTTTTATTCACGAAAAGCGTAGGAGCAGTTGTGTTTACTGCTTTCTACTGCAATTATCAAGCGTGAGTGCATAATAGTAGAGCTCATTGATCCTCTGTGTGTGTGTGTGGTGTGTGTGTGTGTGTGTGTGTGTGTGTGTGTGTTTGATACTATCTGTCTGTCTGTCCCTCTGCCCCCTCCCTTTTCTCTCTCTCTCTCTCTCTCTCTCTCTCTCTCTCTCTCTCTCTCTCTCTCTCTCTCACCAAGAATGTCCTAAATCAGTCCTTACTTTGGAATGCTTCTTCATCTTCTCCTGCTTCTTTCTCCTTCTCCTCCTCCTTTCCTTTCTTTTCATTTTTTTTTCTTTTGTTCGTCGACTTTTCTTCTTTTTATTCTGACAGAAATCAAAACAGTATTAATCATATAAATCCCATAAGATATGGAAAAGAGGAGAAAAGACAGAGAGAGACAGAGAGAGAGACAGAGACACAGACGAA
>JADBJO010008535.1:40000-50000 GCA_016801955.1 Conus betulinus
GGAGAGCAAGGAGGGAGAGGGGAAGACAACGAGGAGCGAAAGACGGGAGAAAACGAGAAGAGGGCGAGAACAGAGAGCGAAGAGGTCGAGGAGGAGAGAAGTTTTTTTTTGATTTGAGCGGATGGTGGAAAGGAGAGAGCCAGAGCGGAAGGGAGGGAGAGGAAGGACAGAGAGGCGATGGAGGACAAGAAGAAGAGAGAGAGGGAGGAGGGATGGGAGGAGAGGAGGACTCGGGAGAGGAGAAGAGCACATGGGGGTAGAGAGCGACCGGTGAGATAGGGGACCAGATCGGAAGAGAAGGGAGAGTGGGGGGAAGCAGGGGGATCATGTGGGGAGAGAAGGGCATGATCATCAGGGGGGGAGGGGGGAGATGGGGGGAGCAAGGGAGGAGGAGCGAGAGCACAGCGGAGGGAGGGGAGAGAGGAGGAGGGGGATAGGGAGGAGAGAGAGATTCTGATGTTGGGGAGAGCCGTGGGGGAAGAGAGAGAGAGGCGAGAGCGAGAGCGAGGGAAAGAGAAAAGGGGGGTGACGCTGGACGACGCGAGAGAGAGAGAGGAGGAGGAGGAAAGTAATATTCTCAGATTTTTAAGTCTGATGGGTGTGGTGGTGCCAAAAACAAACGAACAAACAAACAACACCACCACCACCACCAACACCACAACAACAACAACAACAACAACAGCAGCAGCAGCAAACAGAAATGTATGATGGGAAAGGGTAAAATGGTGTTCGACATCGCAAACCCTTCAAGTCAGTGGTGAGTCATCTTTGCACGATGGACGACGAAAGTTTTACTCGCTAAAGCGTGGGAAACCATTCTGTGTTCACGTCTGGCGTGACTGACTCCTACTGGCATTCAACCATGACTTCAGGTTTCCCTCAGCCCCCCCCCCCCCCCCCCCCCCTTCTCTCTCTCTCTCTCTCTCTCTCTCTCTCTCTCTCTCTCTCTCTCTCTCTTTCATGTCTTTCCCTGTCCCTGTCTCTGTCTGTCTCACTCTCGCTCTCGCTCTCCTCTCTCTCTCTCTCTCTCTCTTCTCTCTCTCTCTCTGTCTTTAATTTCTTCTACACCTTCAGGTTTACAAAACCAAATTGTCCAAATATGAAAATGGTACTATAAAGGAGAGCAAATCGAAGTGGTGAACAGCTACAAATATCTTGGTTTCATCTTGACTACTAAATTGTCTTTTGTAGCAGCGTTGGATGACTATTCAAGGAGAGCCAAATCTAAAACAATTGAAATTATGAAAACAATGTGGAATTTGGGTAGGATGGATACGATTATCTTTTTTTAAACTATTTGACACGGTGGTGAAGCCAATGCTATTGTACGCTGCAGAGGTATGGGGTATTACACAATATAAAACTATCGAAGCGGTCCATCTGTTTGCCTGTAAAAAAAAACTGTTAAGTGTTAGCCCTAGAAACACCAAATGCAATGGTCTACGGAGAGACTGGTCGCTATAGTCTTTATATAGACAGCACACTAAGAACACTTAGCTATTGGTTTTCTTTACAACAGATGGAACTGAATAGAATACCCAAGCAAACATATCTTTCCTTGATGAACAGCCTTATGAACAACACTGACTGACGACAGATGACAAAAAGTAATTGGGCATATGATATAAAACGTTGTCTTGATAGATATGGATTTTCTGAAGTGTGGTTAGAGGGTGGGGTCGGAAATGTTAATATGTTTAAGAAGATTTTTAGGCAAAGGATGGTAGACTATTTTCAGCAAGACTGGGTTAGCAAATTAAATTCAAGTGATCGCTTCAACACCTATTGTTCATTTAAGTCTCTTTTACAACAAGAACCGTATCTGATTTATTTAACGGTTAACAAATTTAAAATGTGTTTCACCAAAATTCGTCTTGGGTTAAACGACCTGAATGTAAATAGCAGATAGAAAGAAAATATCAAAGCATGTCCTTTTTGTAACCAACTTGAGAACGAACTCCACTTTCTATTAAGATGCAATGCTTATATGCCTTTCAGAGAAAAATACATACTGAAGCACAGACAATTTCAGAACGTGAACTCTATTGAACTAAAACAATTACTTTGCAAACGAAAATGTGCATATTACAAGAGATATTGCTACGTACATATATTATGCTTTGAAAAAAAGAGAAGAACTCATATCTCATACAGTATGAATAAATAGTTACCCTCATAAAGAAGCATTATAGTACATCGAAAAATATACTTTTGTTATCATTTCTCCTTTTTTTTTTTCTCTTTATGTGTGCACTGCACCTCACATTGGTATAGGCCGGAGGCCTGAAACATTAAAATTATGTTCAATTGTCTTTTCTTCTCTCTCTCTCTCTCTCTCTCTCTCTCTGTCTCTGTCTCTTTCTCTGTCTGTCTGTCTCCCTCTCTCTATCTCGGTCTCGATCTGTCTGTCTGTCTGCCTCTCTCTCTCTCTCTCTCTCTCTCTCTCTCTCTCTCTCTCTCTCTCTCTCTCGTCTTCCGTTTGTGTCTAATCTACCAGTCTTTCTGATGGAACAACCAAATGTGCATCTGACATTATATTAGTTTCATTCATTCAGTGAGTTGTCTGTCTTCCTGTCTCTGTCTGTGTCTGTCTGTCTGTCTGTCTGTCTGTGTCTGTCTGTCTGTCTCTGCCTCTGTCTCTATGTGTCTGTCTGTCTGTCTGTCCCGGTTTGTCTGTTTTTCTTTTTTTTCTGTCTGTCTATCTGTCTGTCTGCCTTTCTGTCTCTCTCTCTCTCTCTCTCTCTCTCTCTCTCCTCTCTCTCTCTCTCTCTCTCTGACCCTACCCTGTGTTTTATGCTCATATGCATTAGGAAAGAAGTGACCAAGCAATCAAGGGAGCGTGAGAGAGAGAGAGAGAGAGAGAGAGAGAGAGAGAGAGAGAGGAGAGAGAGAGAGAGAGGGAGGGAGAGAGAGCACAAGAGAGAGAGCACAAGAGAGAGAGCACAAGAGAGAGAGAGAGCACAAGAGACGGACAGACAGACAGACAGACAGACAGAAAGAGAGAGCAAAAGCAAACAAAAGAATGTCAAACAGTGGCGTCCTTAGGACCTCAGGCATATTGGGACATGGATCGATAGACCTGACTGCCCCGGTGTTAAGTGGCAAACCAACTTACATCATGAACAGGGTTGGTTGGTTCTTTTTTTTTTTTTCAATCCTACTTGTATAGTCACTACCAACTACAAACATAGACAGACCAGAAGACATACAAACGTCCGACAAACTTCAAAGACACCAACCTACAATGGGAAAGGGGAAATGTATATTCTTGATGCATGCTGGACTGTTCAAATCGATTGTGGGGCCGGAATAGCTCAGTTGGTAGAGCGCCGGACTCTGGTGATCCTGCGGTTGCGGGTTCGCATCTGCGCCCGGCCGTTTCGGTACAAGGGAATTTCTCCCTCGGAGTTGGCATTGGTTCTGACTCCATTTCCCATACAGTCCTTCGAATGAGACTACAAACCGAGGCTCCGTGTGTGAACGCACGCACAACATCTTGCACACACGTAAAATCCCATCAGCAACTTTCGGAAGAGAAGGCCAGTTTGGCCGTTGGTATGGATGACACGTTACACATAGCATGCACCTTCCCCGAAGATGGAATATGGCTGCCTTAATGACGGGATAAAGAACGCTCATACACACAAAACTCTACTGCCTGTCTGTCTATACAGGGAGTGTCCGCAGGAGTATCAGCCTGCGTACGCAGAAAGAAAAGAAAATCGATTGCGACAGAAAGGTTATACAAAATCTTTAACAAGCATGTCGGGCAAAACTTAGCGAGACAGAGACAGGCGGTTGGCGCTCTGTGGGCATTCTGGGTCCTTTCCGTGCTGTTCAACAATTTGCTGCACAATGGACAGTGATGTTTAATTCATTACAGAGAGGGTCTTCTTCTTTTTGATACCTTTTTTTGGCGGTCTCTTTTCTTTTTCTTCTTTTTTGTTACAACACCTAAACGCCTACCATCTATCATGCTTACACACACAAACGCCTGCTTACGCACGCGTTCCACACTTTCATTCAAGCCCAGTTCCAGGTGTTTTTGATTTTTCTATCATTGGACAATGCTTTCTTCTCTCATTTAATGTATACTATGGTACAATGATGTCTGGTTTTTCAGTGCACTAGTGTATGTTGTAATGAGTTTGTTTGCTTGGTTCTTTCATTCTCACTTAATTCACCCTGGGGTATGCGATTTATACCTGACGAAGTTGTTGTAGAAAGAGTAAAGTAGCAGAAGGAGCAAACGCGATCAGGAAGGATATAGGGAATCAAGAAGCAGCAGAGAGAGAGAGAGAGAGAGAGAGAGAGAGAGAGAGAGAGAGAGAGAGAGAGAGAGAGAGAGAGAGAGAGAGAGAGAGAGAGAGAGAGAGAGAGAGAGAGAGAAGAAACAGTTCACAGTCTTAGTCTTTTTCAGTCTCCATGTTCCCCAAAAGGGTTGCGCCCCTTTCACAAACGAAATCGAAAGAGTGGAAGGGTGCACAGAGGAATGGAGAGCGAAAAAATGTGTTAATCTCGCTACTCCCTTCTTTAAAAAAGAAAAGTAAACTAAAGAAGTATTGGATATGATACCATGAAACGAACTACGCTGCAGTACATCACAATTACCACACAGCATTTCGTGATAATACTCGAAAGGAAACCAACCAATTGAAAAAAGCATGAACGATATCGCGAAAAGGATCACGCACGTCCATTCCTGCGTAAATAAATCTGGAGGAAGAGATGGATAAATATTTACCGAGAAACTACTATCATTGAAAATAAAGTTATCTCAACAGATATTTGTTACGGAGTAGCATATGGGCTTCAAATATTGTATAAATAGATGTCGTTGCCTTTTTTTTTTTTTAAAAAATACTTATACACATTTTCCCTATTAAGATTATGTGATTAATTTGATTCAGCGTAGCTTTTCTTATAGTCTTTGTCGGTGACACCAAACATTACTTTTAAGAACATCGATCTTCATATGAACGTCAAGATTAATTAGAATATAATTCTCAATCTTTCTCCAAAATAAACAAGACGAAAGGACATTCGTAGAAAAAATGTTCTATCACGTCGACTATATCTTTACAGTATGAACATTTGTTATCTTCTCTAACTTTCATCTTGAACAACATGATGTTAGTTGGATATATGTTATGCACAATTTTCCAGTGTAAAAGACGAAGTCTAGTTTCTTTTGTTGCTTGTATGGCAATAGTCCATATCTGTTGAGTGACATCAATGTTAAATAATCTTTTCCAGAAGCCAACCGCACATGGCTGAGTGTACTTATTTTCAATTATTTGTTTTCGATATCCTCTTATGCTTAACAGGCTTTTACCACAGAATGTGGGGAAACTGAGGGGGAATCGGTCATGAGCGAGTCGTTGATCAAGGTGAACACGCACAAACCTACCCACCGCACTGCACACCACATTATACTCCAGCAGGCGACTTGCTGAATTCCCCAATATGCCAACTATTCATCAAAAGACTTTAGTTCGTTGTTGATGGTTAGCATATCTTCCACGCATAATATATTTCTCTTAATCCATTGTTTAAAAAAGAGAACATTGCCTTGATATTTTATGGTACTGTTATTCCAAATTACCCTAGACGCTGGTACTTGTAAATGATTATTGTTATCTAACCAAGTGCGTAGCACCGAGTTCCAAAAATGCGATTTGATAAGTTCCAGTCCTTTAAATTGCTTACTTTTTATGGTTGCATAGAAGCAAATACACTTTTCGCCAAATTCCGAGAAATTGTTTCTTGCTATACGCCACCACTTATTATTTATGCCATTATCTGTGTCATCTTTTGAGCTTACCTTGGCTCCCCACTGTAACAAACATGCATTTTGGAATTCTTTTAGATCTATCATCTTAATTCCCCCTTATCCGTTTCGTGACACAACACTGTTCTTTTTACTTTTTTTTCAAACGCTTCTTATTGCAGTCCTTTTTTCTCCTACAAATCTATATAATAATCTATTGATCTCATTAATTACATAATCTGGTACAACTATCGCTTGCATTATGTAAACCCACTGCGAGATTAAAAATGTTTTTACGATGCTTACTTTGCCCATAATACTCAAATTTCTTTTCTCCCATGTAGAAATCAACCGTCTGCAATTTTCAATTCTACCCACCCAGTTCTCTTCCAGTTTAGAAGCACCTGTGCTGTTACTAAAGTACATACCTAATATCTTTATTTTACTTTTTATTATAAAATCCATAACATTTTGTCTACAATTTATTTTACTACCTAGCCACATTGCTTCCGATTTATTTCTGTTTATTGTCAAACCTGATATGAACGAAAAGCTTTCGAATAGTCCAAGCGCTATTCGCAAATCGTTTTCGTCTAAAAAAAAACAGTGTTATATCATCAGCGTAAAGAGCAATTAACAAAGGACATGTCTCATGAGTACTGTCATTACATTTAATTTCCAAGCCCTTAATTTCCGAACCGTTCCGTAATCTAATTGCCAATAGTTCAAGGGCTAAAACAAAGGCTAACGGAGAAAAGGGACAGCCCTGCCTGATTCCCGAATCCACTGCAAAAGGTTCGGAAATCCATCCGCAATAGTTTATACAGCTTATCGAGTCGGTCATCAATATTTCTACCCATTAACAAAAAGCCTTCCCCAAAACCAAATAATTTAAACGCGTTTAACATGAATTCTTTGGAAATAGAGTCGAAGGCATGGAAATAATCAATAGTTATTAATAGTCCTGGTTTGTTTTCGTGACGCAGTTGTTCGGTGACATCATCATAAAGACGTAATAATGTGGACACACGTCTTCCTTTTATGTATCCTACTTGGTCATCACATATTAAAGAATCAATGACACTGCCCAGTCGCGCCGCTAGACTTTTAGCTAGGAGTTTATAATCGACATTTGTTAAAGATATCGGTCGCCAATTATTGAGATCATTTCTTGCTAAAACCTTTCCCCTTATGTATAAGTGTTATTACGGCTTTTCGTTGAGTTGAAGACATGCTCCCCGAAGTAAATGCGGTCTTAAAAGATTCCATTACGTATTTACCTATCCGACTCCAAAATACTTTATAGAATTCAAACGTTAATCCATCAATACCAGGACTAGAACCATTTTTCATTCCTTTCAATGCACTCAAAATTTCTTGCTCTGAAAGATTACCATCGCAGTAAGCTTTATCATTAGCAGATAGAGAAGGTAAATTAACACCACGCAGGAAGGCCTGTGTTCTTTGTAGCATATTATCACTATTTATCTTTTTCTTGTATAAATTCCTAAAATAGTCTCTTTGTGCGGCTAAAATGTTCTTTTGTCCCTTGATCTCAACCCCATTTTTTTTTAATATTTTCTATGATCTTAGAGTTTGCTCTTGCTTTTTCTAAACTAAGAAAGAACTTAGAGTTCTTTTCCCCCTGTTCAATCCACTGAACTCGAGCCCTTACTTACCTGAGCTGCACGGGCTTTTGTAGTTTCTTCTAATTCTAATTTTAGTTTTACGAGCTCTTTTACGCAGAGTTTCCTGGCAGTCTGGATAAGTGCTGAGAGCACTATCGAGTGTATTTCAACTCTGCATTCAGTCGTGCTAATTTGTTTCTGTTTAACAATGCTTTTTCTTTTGAAAATTTAATTGTACATTCTTTAATTTTGATTTTTAATAGTTCCCAAGTTATCTGATTATCGTCTTCAGGATCTTTTTCAAAAGTATCTAAAGTATGATTCATGTAATTAACATAGTTTATATCCAAAAGAAGGGAACCATTAAATTTCCAATACCCCTTACCATGTACAACATCAACGAACTTCACTAAAACACAACAGCCTCTGTGATCTGAGAAAGACACACTCTGCATAGAACTCTGCACTACTATTTTCAAAAATAAGTGAACTGGTCAGTATATAATCCAGTCTTCTTGCAATAATGGATTAATTCTGGACCAGCTAAATTCTTTCTCTCGTGTGTGAAACATCCGCCATGTGTCATACAGGTCACATTCACTCACCATTCTGTTAAATCTCTGTACAGTATGCTGGTCGTGATAACCACCACTTATCACATCGTACTCATTACTTAAGACAGTGTTGAAATCTCCACACACAATAAGATTATTGATATTAATTTTTTTACAACATCTTCTAATTTATCAAAGAAATTATGTTTTTCCTGTAAACTATTAGGGGCATAGATATTTACCACAATCATCTGTTTTCTCTCTGCTGTGATTTCAAGACTAGAATTCTTTCAGATGCGTACACTATTTCAGTTTCAGCTGACAAATTTTTCTTAATTAATATTACTAATCCACCACTATGTGTGCTTTTATCAGTGAACATGAGCTTACCTCCCCATTCTTTTTGCCATTGTTCACTTACAGCTGTATTAATATAAGTTTCCTGCAGACAGATCACATCATCACTCATTGTTTTTTAAAAACCTAAAGACGCGTTTTCTTTTATATTGGATCTTATCCCTCTGACATTTACAGAAAAAACATTTAAAGAAGATAAAGCCATGTTGCAGGGTTCCACGAACAAATGACCATGAGACGCGCCGAAAATCGTAAAACCGTGTCATCAGTCGTGTCCGACCCTGTCACTGTTTTTCAATCGCTGTATGAGGGGCGGAGATCTTGGCAGCTTTTCTGTCACGTGGGTCGGTCAAAGTGGGGGAATCCCCTTCTGTTGACCACACGGCGTTTTGGAGTCTCAGAACGCGATCGGGCTTTAAATTCCAGTTTCGACTGACGTGTCAAAAGCACTTCCTTTGCTTTCGACAAATCATTTTCCTTCTTTTTCATTTCTTCTCTCTTTTTGGGTCTGCTGCTTCTTTTGTGTTTTCCCTTTTCAACGGATTGGGCAGAACTCAAGTCAGAGTGACAGTCCCTTTCATTATCATTCTACTTTTTTTTTCTCTCCCTTTTCCTGACTAAGTTCCCTCTCAGTGTCATTCACGTTAGGTTCTTTCTCAGTGTCAGTGGCGTCAGAGTCAGTGTCACTGTCGTCATCAGTGAGGAGCGTGTCAGGGTCTACAGTTCGTTTCTGTGTAGAAACAACTGGAAAAGGATCCCACACTGACACAACTTCGTCATTGTGAGTCAGAATTTGGCAAACAGGATCCCCTTGCCGATGACCGGGTTGGAGACACGCTCTGCACGTGATAACAGACTCCGGACACTGCCTGGCCAAATGACCCACTTTTAAGCAACGATTGCATTTCGTTACCCTGGCCTCTTTTTTCGGTTGTTCCTTGTGATAAAGGGTGGCAGTAAAATCCCCCACCTTTACAAACCTTTCCAAAGGTTTTTCTGGGACGTTGATGAAAATGAAACGTCTACCAGAGTAAAATCGGGTCAGCTTTCCATCTCTGTTTCTTACTTTTTCCATTATCAAAGGGGAGCGAAAAACAACTCCAAGTTTCACAAGAGCTGACTCAATATCCGCTCCATCGCAAGACAAGGGGATATTCGATATCCAAACTTTGGTGGCTGGTCTTTCGGAATCACCCTGTCCTGTGAGTATGAAAGGATTCTTGTCGTACAAACGCAGTTCAACACCGTTAAGAGACAAACCTTCTATCAACAACTTACTGCGTGCTGTTCGAGTCGCTGGGTAGAGTCTCCATAATCCCCGTATTTCTTGAGCTGAACGGTGACACAGAAGAAAAAACAGCTGTCGACGTCGAAGCCTCACTTTTCGAATCATTATTCTGTTTACATACAGCGTGCGTTCATCTGATTACAAACTAGACATTGTTACCTAAGTGGGAGTGCCTTGTGTAAGTACATCGAAATTCTCACAGTGATCTCAACATTTTTACACGCTACGACCAGTGCCATTTTGAAACAAAGATGGATGTTTGTACTACTTACGAGGCATCATTTCATTTTTTTACACCTTATATTCTGTGCATACGTACAGAAAAAAAATGTACTTGTTTCCTACTGTACAGCGACAAAATGGGCAATAACCATCAGTAAGTCAAACGTCCTAAATAACTATG
>JADBJO010008536.1:0-35000 GCA_016801955.1 Conus betulinus
GATTGACCCTCCATAGTCTGTGCACCGGGGATCTACTGGAAGCACTCATTGTCAAGCTGTTATGAGGCATCACACCATCGGAAACACTGCACTGCTGCCGAGTCAGTAAAATTCAAAGTCATAAAATTTCTGATACAGCCTTGTGATAAATCACTTCCAAAATTAAAAAGAAAAATGTGTCCTCTCTTAGATTTTTAAGTTGAAAAATTAATCTGTACCTTATTTAAAGTTCGAATACGACGTCTGTTTGCCCTTACTATTTACCGGTAAGCATGTTTTTTAGTCTTTATGGCACTGATAATGAGGCAATGTTGCCTGCATACTCGCTGATATTGTTTGCAAGCACCTGCAGATCTTAAGCGATGCTTGCAAGAGCGGCACTGTCATCGGCAAAATGCAGATCTGAGAGGCTGATTCCTTCTGTCCACTTGATTTCCTTTCCTTGGGTTGCGTGTTTCAAAGCCCTGTCAACAGCAAGTGCAAAGAGGAGAGGGGAGAGGTTACTCTGGTGACAACTTCAAAACAGTCACTGTAGCCATCTTCCGTCCTGACTCTGCACTTGGAGTTTATGTAAATCTGCTCTCTGGCCAACACAACTTCCTCTGGGATGCCGTAGGTTTTCATGATTTTCCACAAAGATGGTCTCTGTGGACACTGTCAAATGCTTTGGTGAAATCAATGAAGCTGATGTCCAGATTTACCTGGTGTTGTCCACATTTCTCGATGACCTGTCCCAGTGTGATTATCTGTTCCACACAGGATCGTTTGGGCGGAAGCCTGCTTGTTGTTCCCTCAGCTCATTGTCCACTATAAAGGAAAGTCATATAAAAAATGAGAGAAAGTCGTTTGTAAAAGTGAATATACTGATTTTTTTTATGACTTGCTTTGTAAAAACGACATGATCAGTAAACTGAGCAACGCTATGTTTTTAAATGATGTCGATGTCAGTGAAGCACTAAATGTGTTTAATGAATGTATAAAAGACTATATATTGTATGAAGAAGTATGTAATTGTCAATAAAGAAAAGGTACCTTGTGGCTGGTTTCACCAGGCGTGTGAAATCACCACGAGAAAAGTAAAAAGGCTTCTTAGAGTTAGTTGTAGGACACTGAATAAGGATGATTGACAAAAGTATACCAGTGCTTGGCGTAAATATGAAACATTACTGATAAGAAAGAGGAAACAGTTTAACAATACACTGTTGAATAAACGTGTGACATCAGTAAAGAACCAGAGGGGATTCTAGGACACTGTCCATATAACATCCTTTATAAAAACAGCCAAGAAACGATTTCACAGTTGACAAGTGGTTCCAGCACTTTAAGTCCTCATTAGAAATCCTTCTACTAATCACGAACACCTGGATGAAATTGACAGTAATGGTTACTTGAATCTTCCCATTTCTAAAGAAGAAATATTGCTGGCCTTAAAAGCTGAAAATTCTCAAAGCATCTGTCCAGATGGCATTGTTAGCGAGTTACTGAAGCATTCAAATAATCAAGTAGTATTTTTTTCGCAAAATTGTTAAATACAATTTTTGACACGGGGATGTTTCCGGTAAATTGGACAGAATCCATTATTCGACCATTTTAAATAAAAGGAGACTTTAATAATCCCAATAATTAATGGAGGTATATATCTCTGACCGACATAAAACTGCAAGCTTTATAGTTCTATAATTATTAACAGATTGCAAGGATTGATTGATGAGAACAATATTACAGGTGAGTATCAAGCAGGTTTTAGAAAAGGATATTCAACAGTTACTCGCATATTTACGTTGTTAGCACTCGTACAAAAACAGATTTCATATAACCACAAACTTAATGTAGCGTTTATAGATTTTGAAAAGGCATTTGGTTGATTCGATTAACAGAAATCTATTATGGCCTAATCTGTTAAAAAAAAAAATGGCATCAATGGTAAGTTGTTCATTATGTTTATTAAAGTTATGTATGAAAATGTAAAACGTAGAGATGTGGTTCGAAACTTTCTGATTACATTAGATGCACAGCAGGAGCGAAACAGAGTGACACGTGGAACCCTGTACCATTTTATGTTTTTATTAATGAGTTAGCACTACACTTGATTAATAATGGAAACAAGTCACTGACGATGTTCTATTATTGTCAGAGATGGCTGTGGGGCTGCAGACACAGCTAGACAATTTGCATTGTGCTGCATCTTCACTCCATTTAAAGCTTAACATGAATGAAAGTAACATAATTGTATTTCTGAAGGGAGGTTATTCAATTATGAGAGAAAGATGGCTATATGATGACGTGGTAATGCTGGTACTAATGCTTACAAGTATTGGGGAATATTTATCTCCACTCATCTGAAGTTTCACTACTGCTTGTAAAGATCTTGCCAGTCGAGCGAAAAATGCATTCTCATGTGTAGTTCAGAAGTTATAAGCTCTATATAACAATTCCTTTGAACTGTTTATAAAACATGTGATGTGCGTGTGAAGCCAGTGCTGCTATACGGATCACAAATATGGGGGTTACACCATGCTGCTGTTCATTGTGAATCAATTCATTTGTTTGCTCTTAAAAAGTATCCAGGTGTAAATCTGTGTACCCCAATGATCTAGTTTATGGTGAATGAAACAGATTTCCAGCGTATGTGAACCCTGCAGTCAACTGCATTCAATATTGGATGAAGTTATTACATATGTATCAACATAGGTTACCTTATATAGCATACAAAATGTATGATATAGATTGTAGGTGTAAGGACTGGGTATTAAATGTGTGTGTTTTCTCTGTATAGCAATGGTTTAAGTGATGTGTGGTTTAAACCCTTGCGCTGCCAGCGTCGCATTTCTGCGACCACGCGGCTCACCGCCGACGTCTCCAAAATGCAACCAACTAGGGCTACCTAAATCCCTCCTCAAGTTCATGGGATAGAAAGCCAGCAATAAACGTCATAGTTGGGGGATGACCTGACCTGTGCTCACAGCCATTTGCTTTGTCAGAGCACTGTTCAGTTAAGCGTTTTATCGATTTTATTTCGATTGTTTTTCCATTCACTATGACGTCACAACCAAACACTTCACGGACTCCACCTGGCCATACATTTACCACAGATCAGGTGCAGGAAATATTGTATAGACCGTGAGTTGATGCTGATTCAGATGATGAAAATCCAGATAGTGACCAGGACACATTATGGGATGGTGAGAACTTGACCGAATTACTGGAAAAGGAGGCCTTGGACGCATGCCAAGTGGTGGGAAACGAGAGATCTGCAGACTCAGGCTAAGCGCATGTGCCAGTGTTTTGGCGTTGAGCCAACCAGCAGTGACTGACAGTGGAAAGTGTATGTGAGGAGACGAGCAAGACGAATAGCTAAGACTAGTAAAAGGCAATGAACTTCAAATACAGCTGCCTTGCAGGTCGAGGATGAAGGGGGCGTGGCCGACTAACACGTGTCAGAGGTGAACAGCAGAGATTTGTTTGAGTGGGAATTATGATCAACTTGAATAGCTCCCCAGATTCCAGAGACCAACAGGCAGTGAATGACTTTGTTTTCATAAAAATATATTGCTTTTAACAGTGAGAGTGAAAGGGATGTGTGTGTGTGTGTGTGTGTGTGTGTGTGTGTGTGTGTGTGTGTGTGTGTGTGTGTGTGTCCCCTTTTTCTTTCTTTCCTTTTTCTTTCTTTCATGTGTATCAGTTAGGCATGTGTGTGTGTGGTGTGTGTGTGTGTGTGTGTGTGTGTGTGTGTGTGTGTGTGTGTGTGTGTGTGAGAGAGAGAGAGAGAGAGAGAGAGAGAGAGAGAGAGAGAGAGAGAGCTAGAGAGAGAGTTCCCTGCTATTGGAGTAGTTCGATTTATGGCTGTTTCTTCCATTCTTCTATTGGCTATGCCATACGTTCTGGTCTTCATTTGTGCGTGGAGTATTTACCTCCCTTGTTAAGAGTTTGTTGGTATGCTTTCTTTTTTTTTACGTTGAGAAGAAACAAAACATTCATTTTTTTTATGCATTTTGCTTAGACTTAAAATTACTAAACATTTGAAATCGTTGTTGACTAACCATTACTACTATGTTATAACATAATAAAAAATACAGTGTTTCTTCTCCATTTTACAAAAAATTAACATGAGAATGGGTTGTTTAGTTCCAGAGATATTTGCGTTTCACATATGCTGGTATGAAATAAGAGTTGTTTTTTAAATGGCCGGTGATGGGGATATTCATTAATCAAGGAGCGAGAAACAAAAATAACTTTACAGCAGTGTTTTGTCATCGTTTGATTGATTGTAAATGGCAAAACTGGAATAATCACTTTTACACTAGTGAAAGATTTAATTTGTACAGAACTTTTTTGCAATACCCATGACGTCCAGCACTATTTGCAAGTAAATGTGGACCGAAAACTGAAATGCAAACTGACTAGGTTTAGCCTGTGTATATCTGATTTGAATGTACATCGTTTTAGGTATAAATCTTATGATGATTCTGATCTGATGTGTCCATTATATCAGATGTCTAAAGCAAATACTAGATACATGTGAGGGAAAAAAACAATATTGCTGTATTTCAAAAAGAAGGGTAGCTAGCACCAGAGAGAGATTGTACTGTAATAAGGAGTAACTGACTGTTGTTACCTGCTACAAATAACTTGGTATTTTTGTTAAATGATGATGTTTCAAGTTTTTTTTTTATTTCCACAATTTCTTTTTGATAATTTGCATTATCAGGATCATTTGTACACAAAAGTTCTATCGTTTGAAGACTATTTTGTAAGCCTGAATTTACATTTCACCTGTTCCATGCTCTACATTCTCCATACTCCAAACCGAATTGTTTTTCAGTATTGTTTAGCACCAGTCCCACTGATTCTCAGTTTTAAGAAACATTTGTATACTTTCATCTATCCATTTTCTTAACATATTCATGTTCGTAACAAAAACGGTACATTTCATGAAACTGTTATAATTTGAACGCCAGTAATCAGACCCTCTGACAGACGCACATTTTTTTTATATTTCTGTTGTTATTGCTCTGTGTCAATATTAGCTGCAGACAGGATATCACACGAGGCACACTTGTAGGCTATTCTTGGCTGGCAAAGCGAACATCAAATCTCCTAGCAATGCATAGATTTGCTTCCAACAGGTATATACACTTTACCTCCCCATGAAACGCTATCCAGAGATCTTTCAGGCATGCATATGTAACCATTTTGTTTGATTTTCTAATTTCATTTTCACAGTGTGTATCAGCGATACAATGTCCAGGTTAATGCACATGACAGTGTTAAGATCTCACAGCCAAAATTCTTGTTGACTTATGGTTTAATGAAACGTCTTCAAACGTCCTGAAAAATCTCTTTTTCATCTTGTTTTTCATTTGGGCATATACAACAACTATTGTAACTTCTGTATTTTCTGACTTTACTAAAATAGCGAAAATTGTATCCTGGCATTTTTCTCTAATTCAGCTTTTCCTTGGAGATGTTTAGATGTCAACATGACTTGCCCTTTATTATGAACTGTTCTACCGTGTGGAATAGATTCGGTCGCTATTGTTCCGCCCATGAAGGTGCTTTTCTGTGAGTTATATGGGATTCCTGAAGACATAGTATGTCTTATTTTTGCTGTTTGAGCATTGAAAATATCACAATTCTTTTAAATTGTTCTTCAGACCTCCGGCATTTAAAGAGAGAATGCGTAATCTGTCCATTGAACAGTATGGTAGTCTATATTTTCCCCCAATAAATATGCAACACTAAAAAAACAAGCACATAAACAAAACATAAATCTGAACAAGAGCATAAATCACTGTCCATAAGCGTTTGCACAGTCTGTAACCAGCTTTGAGAGAGGGAAGCCACGCCACAAATTTCAGATGGTCGATACATCACTGTAAACCTCATCATCGTCAGATCCAGATTTTTCCACCTAAAATCTGTTGACAGCATTGACTGTCCACATGTTGTGGTGCGGCGGAAGAGGACGTTTTGCCAAAGTTGATCGTGATACCTCTGTAGAAAAGTGCGCTGTAACTTTTGACGTTTTTCAACATTTTTTTTTTCACCTGTCATTTTCCAGGGCTGCCTCAATGTGGATGATGAGCAAGGAGTGAGTGGTGATTGATTGTGACGGGGGTACGGTTGGAAGTCCTTCAAGCTGAATCAGTTGAGGGGCTTTTACCCTTGGGACTTCCACTGGCCCTGTCACGATTGGAAGTCATTCCAAACTTTGTCAGTGACATGACTGTCACTCGCCCTGTAACGAATAAGAGTCATTCCTCGGCAGCACTGCTCTCCCAGTGGACCACAGGAGTCCTTTCGCGCACAGAGAATCTCCTGCCTTGTGGCCATCTTTGTAGCACTGGCCACATTTCACTGGTCTGTCAAAACCTGAGGACCAGTGCCCCTTACTTAGGCATCTGCTGCACTTGGAGTCTGTTTCTCTCCTGGCAGACTTCTGGTGTAGCTTATTGTATAGTGACGCCGTATATGGTCCTATCTCTGAGAATATTGGGAGGTGAACATGAAGGATATCAACATACACGGATCTTCAACCTATATCCCACCTTGTTTATTTTCTGTTAGTGTCCCTGTCTCTCTCTGCGATAAGTTTGGACCGCACATTGGTATTCAGACTTTTGATGGAATGTAAAATATCATCATCGGAGAAAGAGAGAGGGACATTACTAATGGTGAACTTTGTAGCTGAAATCTGTTGCTCTTCCCGATCAGAAGTGACAATGAAGGATTGTTTCTTTCACTTCCACCCATGCCTGCCTAATGACAATCTCCTGTATCAGTTTGTTTTGTGGCTTCTGAGGTGTTAAATTAAAGCCAACCCATCCTCTTAGCTTTGTTAACCGATTCATGATGGCATACATACAACCAAACAAAATACGTTACGATACACGTAGGAACAATGTGAAAAAAATCACGACAACAACGAGTGTACATAATTAAATGGGTATGAAATAGCAGCACGCAGTATTCCCTGTGATTCATAAAGATATACCGCCAGACGAGAGGATGCTTTCTTTTCTTGCTGACAACAGTAATACTACCTTGAAATGGAATGCTCGGTAAAATACTTTGTCCAGATAAATTTGTTTCTAAGATCAAGTCGTGCAGGACAACACAACAAAAATGAACTTTATCTTACCTTGCTAAGCTGCGCAAACGGCATATCAATTCATCATTGGTAGGGCTGGAATATCTGAAACGATGGCAAGCAATGTCAGAAATACCAAATCTAAATTCAGCCAATGTGCTCATAATATACAGATTTATTTTTTACATCATTATATGGTTTAAAGTCATGAATTGTCTTAAAATGCCTGTAATGTATGGATTACTATGATGGACATAATCATGCCAATTCTGCTATCTACAGTCAATAATCCTCTCTTTAAACAGTTTTTTTTAAACCCAGATACATCTTGAACACCCTGATTATCCCAAACAAATCCAAACTCATAAGAATAAAAAAAAAAAAAACCTTTCGTATCCTGGAAACTCAAGTCTTCTCACCATTATCATCTAAAAACATAACACTCTGTTTGCTTTGAAAGCTATCCTATGTTCATCCATTCAGCTAATACTTAATGCACTGTACATGCAAGTTTAGGTACATTTAATATCTTCCTAGTTCATAATTCATATTATTTGGAGTTCTGATGTATGAACGTATGTCTATATACATGCTCACGCACACCAACTCTCTCTCTCTCTCTCTCTCTCTCTCTCTCTTACACACACACACACACACACACACACACACACACACACACACACACACACAGAGAGATGTGTATATACTACTACTACTACTAATAGTGCTGCTGCTACTGCTGCTGATAGGGTTTGTAATAATAGGACAATAGTAATAGGGTTTGTAATAATAGGACAATAGTAATTCTAAGTATGATGGCATTGATCATAATAGTGGTAAAAGCAACAATGTGATGCACTTTATTTCATCTGGTCACAAATCTTAGAGCTATATTGACCAGAACATGTTAACCTGGAAAACCGGTTGGCCTGTTTACCTGATTGCCACTCACCTGCGCTTTGTATAAGCTGGGTGAGTAGGAACAGACCTTTGTCTCTACAGAGTTCCTGGCAGAGAGGGAACCGCAGTTAGCCAAAGAAAGACTGGGGGCGAGTTCTTGTGGCAGTCAGGTATTTACTCAAAACTGAATTGAAATTCCGATTCGTATTAATGAAGTCGTTTCCTTTCTTTTTTTTTTTTTTTTTTTTTTTACAGGATTTTAACTTCTACTATGCCTAGTAAAGGTACTTGGAGCTTTCGACAGACCTCCGTCCGTCTTCTTCAGCGGTGGTGTTGCTACTGGGTGAACTGGAGTTCAGTGCACACGACCACGGGTCGAACCCTGGTCATGTGACTGAACAATGAGGGTGTTGTACACCGATGGCAAGGTGTGTCTGCCCGGTCCCGGTTGAGTGTGGAGTTGTTGGCGGCAATATGTATAGCCTCCTTCACCCCACGCTGAAACCATCTATTGTCACGGTCAAGAACGCTGATGTTGTCATAATTGAACTGATGTTGCTGGGCGTGTAGGTGGGCGCCTACTGGTGATGATTCCCTTTTGTGTTCTGTCAAGCGTTTTCGAAGGTTTCTCTCAGTTTCAGTTTCCCTGACATAGTTCTCTTCACAGTCACGGCAGTCTATTTGGTAGATGACTCCAGACTTGTCCAGTTTGTCAGTTTTGTCCTTGGGGGCGACCAGCTGGCTGCAGATGGTGTTGATAGGTTTGGGATGTATGGAGACGCCGGTTTTTCTGACCTTCCTGCTCAAGGCTTCAGTCACACTGCAGACATAGGGGATGGTGACATGTCCTTTACACCTGGTTCGGTCTTGTTTGGTGGTAGGATGGTGTGATCTTCTTGCTAGCTGGAATGTTCCACGCCCACTTCTCATAGCCTGACATAGTGAGAACCAGTTTGAGGTGTTCCATTTCCTGGTATTTGGCATCCTGAGTAGAGCAGATGGTGTTGGCCTGATGGGATCAGAAAAAATGATTAGTTAATTCACTGAAAGTTTATTATTGAAAAAAAGGTTGTTTACCTTTCCCCTAATGTATCATAATGATGTAAAGGTTAGTAGGCTTTCGAAGTGTGCTATGGAAATTATTGTGTATTGATTGTTGGAAACTGTATTCTGATTCTTGTTCTGGAAAGAAACAGGGATGTACGGGAATCGTTCTTTGATATGTATGTAGATGTTTCTAGTCATGGTAATGAATATTCATCTGTTGATAAAAAGGGATGAACAAATCATTGCTCTAACTGTAATTTGTCACATTGGATTGTTATGTGATATGATTAAAATATTCTTATCTTGATAAAATGGGACAAACGGAATTCATTTCTTTATATGTAATAATTATATCCTTGGAACGTTGTAAAAGGATTCCATGTCGAAATCCTTTCTCCCAGTGTGCGAAATCATGATGTCAAACAAAAAAACCAAAAAGTGTTCTATTGTAATGCTGTATTGAAACTTAGTAGGTTTCGTTATGATTATTTCTCCCCAAGTTCTAGAGAAATACAGAGTAACTGTTAGAAAAAAAAAAGTCTGATAAACGTGTTGAAGTAGGCTAGATAATCAAGGTAGCTATCAGTTCCCCCAGGTGTCGGTGAGGCCCCTAGTCTGGCCTGGAACTGACTGCCACTGGGTCTGGGGCATAGCCTGAGCCAAGCCCCTGTCTCTGCCCTGCTGAGGACGTCATCAAGTCGGTAGGTCCTGTGTGTGTACCACCTGCTGGTGTGGGGTACAGCACGTATCCATCCGTCGTCTCTACCCTGTGGGAGGGGTGTGGAGAGGCCGTCCAAGAAATCGACATCGAATTGTTCGACAAAGGGCTTCAGAGTTTCGTCGGGACGACGACTCGGCTGCTCCTGTTTTGTCAGAGTTCCAGAGAGGACTCCCAGAGCCACCGCTCCTGTTGTGTTGTGTTAGAGTTCCAGATAGGACTCCCAGAGCCGCCGCTCCTGTTGTGTTGTGTTAGAGTTCCAGGGAGGAACAAGTTTAGGTACATTTAATATCTTCCTAGTTCATAATTCATATCATTTGGAGTTCTGATGTATGAACGTATGTCTGTATACATGTTCACGCACACCCAACTCTCTCTCTCTCTCTCTCTCTCTCTCTCTCTCTCTCTCTCTCTCTCTCTCTCACACACACACACACACACACACACACACACACACACACACACACAGATGTGTATACTACTACTACCACTAATAGTGCTGCTGCTACTGCTG
Organism: Conus betulinus; assembly: GCA_016801955.1. NCBI lineage: Eukaryota > Metazoa > Mollusca > Gastropoda > Neogastropoda > Conidae > Conus > Conus betulinus. Next base: position 10,270 of record JADBJO010008536.1, read on the forward strand.
CTGATAGGGTTTGTAATAATAGGACAATAGTAATTCTAAGTATGATGGCATTGATCATAATAGTGGTAACAGCAACAATGTGATGCACCATATTTCATCTGGTCACAAATCTTAGAGCTATATTGACCAGAAACATGTTAACCTGGAAAACCGGTTGGCCTGTTTACCTGATTGCCACTCACCTGCGCTTTGTATAAGCTGGGTGAGTAGGAACAGACCTTTGTCTCTACAGAGTTCCTGGCAGAGAGGGAACCGCAGTTAATTTAAACAGGTCACTCAGCTAGGAATAGCACTTACTTGGAGCTTTCGACAGACCTCCGTCCGTCTTCTTCAGCGGTGGTGTTGCTACTGGGTGAACTGGAGTTCAGTGCACACGACCACGGGTCGAACCCTGGTCATGTGACTGAACAATGAGGGTGTTGTACACCGATGGCAAGGTGTGTCTGCCCCGGTCCCGGTTGAGTGTGGAGTTTGTTGGGCGGCAATATGTATAGCCTCCTTCACCCCACGCTGAAACCATCTATTGTCACGGTCAAGAACGCTGATGTTGTCATAATTGAACTGATGTTGCTGGGCGTGTAGGTGGGCGCCTACTGGTGATGATTCCCTTTTGTGTTCTGTCAAGCGTTTTCGAAGGTTTCTCTCAGTTTTCCCCCTGACATAGTTCTCTTCACAGTCACGGCAGTCTATTTGGTAGATCACTCCAGACTTGTCCAGTTTGTCAGTTTTTGTCCTTGGGGGCGACCAGCTGGCTGCAGATGGTGTTGATAGGTTTGGGATGTATGGAGACGCCGGTTTTTTCTGATCTTCCTGCTCAAGGCTTCAGTCACACTGTGGACATAAGGGATGGTGACATGTCCCTTACGCCTGGTTTGGTCTTGTTTGGTGGTAGGATGTGGTGTGATCTTCTTGCTAGCTAAAATGTTCCACGCCCACTTCTCATAGCCTGATATGGTGAAACCAGTTTGAGGTGTTCCATTTCCTGGTATTTGGCATCCTGAGTAGAGCAGATGGTGTTGGCCTGATGGGTGAGGGTGCGTATCACTCCAAGTTTGTGTTCCAGTGGCTGGTGGCTTTCAAACTGTAGGTACTGGTCGGTGTGGGTAGGTAGGTTTGTGGTACACACAGAAAAAATATGTTGACTGATAAGTGATCAGAAAAAATGATTAGTTAATTCACTGAAAGCTTATTATTGAAAAAAGGGTTGTTTACCTTTCCCCCTAATGCATCATAATGATGTAAAGGTTAGTAAGCTTTCGAAGTGTGCTATGGAAATTATTGTGTATTGATTGTCGGAAATGTATTCTGATTCTTGTTCTGGAAAGAGAAACAGGGATGTACGGAAAAATCGTTCTTTGATATGTATGTAGATGTTTCTAGTCATAATAATGAATATTCACCTGTTGATAAAAAGGGATGAACAAATCATTCCTTTAACTGTAATTTGTCACATTGGATTGTTATGTGATATGAATAAAACATTCTTATCTTGATAAAATGGAACAAACGGAATTCATTTCTTTATATGTAATAATTATATTCTTGGTACGTTGTAAAAGGGTTCCATGGGAAATCCTTTCTCTCAGAGTGCGAAATCATGATGTCAAAAAAAAAAACAAAGAGTGTTCTATTGTAATGCTGTATTGAAACTTAGTAGGTTTCTTTCCGTTATGGGTATTTCTCCCCAAGTTCTAGTGAAGTACAGAGTAACTGTTAGTTACAAATAAGTCTGATAACGTGTTGAAGTAGGCTAGATAATCAAGGTAGCTATCAGTTCCCCCAGGTGTCGGTGAGGCCCCTAGTCTGGACTGGAACTGACTGCCACCTGGGTCTGGGGCATAGCCTGAGCCAAGCCCCTGTCTCTACCCTGCTGAGGACGTCGTCAGGTCGGTAGGCCCTGTGTGTGTACCACCTGCTAGTGTGGGGTACAACACGTATCCAGCCATCGTCTCTACCCTGTGGGAGGGGTGTGGAGAGGCCGTCTAAAAAATCGACATCGAATTGTTCGACAAAGGGCTTCAGAGTTCGTTGGGGCAATGACTCGGCTGCTCCTGTTTGTGTCAGAGTTCCAGAGAGGACTCCCAGAGCCACCGCTCCTGTTGTGTTAGAGTTCCAGACAGGACTCCCAGAGCTGCTGCTCCTGTTGTGTTGTGTTAGAGTTCCAGAGAGGACTCCCAGAGTTGCCGCTCCTGTTGTATTAGAGTTCCAGAGAGGACTCCCAGAGCTGCCACTCTTGTTGTGTTGTTTTAGAGTTCCAGAGAGGTCTCCCAGAGCCACTGCTCCTGTTGTGCTGTGTTAGAGTTCCAGAGAGGACTCCCAGAGCTGCCACTCTTGTTGTGTGTTGTGTTAGAGTTCCAGAGAGGTCTCCCAGAGCCACTGCTCCTGTTGTGCTGTGTGTAGAGTTTCCAGAGAGGACTCCCAGAACTGCCACTCTTGTTGTGTTGTTGTGTTTAGAGTTCCAGAGAGGACTCCCCAGACCTGCCGCTCCTGTTGTGTTGTGTTAGAGTTCCAGAGAGGACTCTACGAGCCGCCGCTCATGTTGTGCTAGAGTTTCGGAGAGGACTCTGCAAGCTGCTGCTCCTGTGTGTTTGAGTTCCCAGGAGGGGACTCCATGTACCGCTCTTTCGTGAGAGACTTTTAACGTCTGGAGAACTAAGTGTTTAGGGCCAGACACAGCAAAGTGCATAGCCTGTCTGAGAAGACACTGCTGAAGGTGTCAGCTTAACCTGTATGAAGAAGTTGCGTTATCATGTTTATATGCCTCAAGTATTGTTGTGCGCCTGGCTTGTGGCGTGCATTAGTATTATGCTTGATTAACATTGTTATGCACTGTGTATTTATTTGCTGTTGATGGTTTGGGCAGCAAAAAAAAAGAAAAATGTAGGAATGTAACTTGTTGCCTGGCTGTCTATTTCGTGTGGTGTGGATGTGTGTAGGGTAAAAAAAAAACCAACAAACAAACAAACGTACACGCATCCAAATATCTTCAGAGAGAGTCAGACAGGAAAACGCACGCACCGCACGCCATCGGTAACAAATAACAACAACGATATTGGTAATTGTCATGCTTCCCGGAGTCGTGCCACACACGCACACACCACTGCCAAAGCAAACTCCGCGAACGAGCGCAATCACTCCTTTCACCCCAAGGCGCGTCAAATAAATACACAGCACCGAAAAGTTGGTTTTTTCCTTCCCCTCCTGCTGCGGAGAACAAATATAATTAATACATACAATGCTCAAATCAATTTATCCACACCTCCTCTCCAATTGAGGAGGCAACACAAAATAAGCACAAACACACCTCTTCTCCACCAAGGAGGTAACACCTGGTACTGCTTCCCCTTCGATTGAAACATTCATAAAATATAGGGGTTATGTCACCATCCATCATCACCGTATTTATACTATATACCATTATCTTGTAACCTCAGCACAAAAGATCAATCAAACCACGGTTCACAACAGTTGAGGTTATGTACTAGAGTCATAACATTATGGGGAAATGCGCCAGAGTCATTCTTCATCAACACTGGGGAATGCGCCAAAGACATTCTTCATCCATATATATATATATATATATATATATATATATATATATATATATATATATGTGTGTGTGTGTGTGTGTGTGTGTGTGTGTGTGTGTGTGTGTGTGTGTGTGTGTGTGTGTGTGCAGGAAAGAGAGAAGGGAAACTTATGTAAAAGATGTATATGTAATTGAAAGAAAACCAGATGAAGAAAAACGAATGGATAAGAATGTGAGCAAAGAATGGATTGTTGCAGCAACAAGAGAGTGTATGAAGAGGGGAAAGGAAGACAGGTGCATCTCATGTATGAGGATAATGATAAGAAATATGGTAGTGTGTCAGTGGAGGGTACTGCGGGCTTCTGTTGCTTGGTGGATAGGTACGTGCTACTTTTGGATGTGGATACCATGTGGATGGAGGGTTCCGACTCTGGTAATAAGCTAGGATTCCTGCATAGTGTGCTTCAAGTTGTCACTCTGTGATTGCCAAAGTGCCAGGTGTCTGACATGGTTAATGTTGTGCTGGGTGTGATTTAAATGTAGTGCGACTGGTTTGACCTGATGGTGGCGGGTGTTAGCCAAGTGTCAGGGGTGTGTGTCTCAAAAGTATGGGATGTCTCACCCATTTAGAATCACCACATAGCTGGCAGCTTATTATACGATGTTGCAGCTCTGACAGGAGAATGTGCTATAATTGCGAATGTTCCTTTGGGGGCATGTTGGATAGTGTCTGGTTTGGTGAGAGGGCAGATTCTGCAATTGGATTTAGAGCAGGTGAAAGTACATGGTGACCTAGGGTGGGGATTTTGTTCAGTTTGGAGCGCAAAAATAGGTCTTTGCGATTTTTTGTTGCATCTGGAAGTGATCTTTGGTTTGGTCTCAAGACAGGTATGTGTTTTTTCTACTATGTGCCAGTCGGACGTCAGGATCCTGCAGATGGGGACAGTGTGTGGATGGAAGAGGAGGCAGGTGGTGGGTCTGTTTCTCTGTCTTTTTTGGATGCTGGGTTTCCAGGGTGGATGTCCTGGATATAGCTGTGGTGCGGCTGAGAACGACATGAATGACGATACTGGGCATTCACTGTTGGTGAATCTCTCACAAACTCACAAATTTTAGCTGCTTGTAGAATTAAATCTTCTTTGTTGGAGGTAGGTCTGCGTCGGCAGAGGAATTTAGAATTTGGAATGTTGTCTTTAGTGGATGGGTGGGGGGAAGATGTGCAGTCAAGGTATGAATGCGCATCGATGGGTTTATAGAAAATGGAGATCTTTAGCATGTATCTACGCTAATTCACGTTGATTGAACTTTCTTAAGTCAATTTGAACTGCATGCCAATCCCGTCTTACAAACCACATTCAAGAGAGATACAGGGCGCCCATTCTGAATGTGCTCTTTTCTTCTATCACCTTTAGGAACACAAGTGACAGGTATCTCTTTTTTGTATTGTCGATGTTACTGATGGTTCACCATCACTATACGCCTCATTTAAAGATCTCACCACAAAAGATCCTCAGGACTGTCAATCGGTAGATCCTGGTTATTAATGCTGATCGTTTTGCGGAGGTCGGAAGGGGGTAGCCTGTTCTCGAGGGAAGGAGGATGTCCTTTGCTTGTGACTTGAGAGTGAGGAGACTGGTTTAGGTACCTTTACCGTCTTCCCTTTCAAATACAGTTGGTATCAGTGGATGGTTCAAATGCCCCTCTGGTGAGACCGTTTCCAATAAAAAGTAATGAATGTTTAGTAGCAGATCAGGGGCGTTTGACATCTTCGCCTCCCCATTCTGTTAAGGATCTTGACTAATAAACATTGCCATTATTCTTTCTGAATTATCTTTGTATTCGTTTGTTCATGATTACTATTATGGTGTGGTCATGATTATCATGATTACAGTCATAGCAATGATGATGACAATGGTAGTTATTGTGATGATGATGATGATGATGATGATGATGATGACAGTACTTGTTGATAATACGTCTTCATCGTTGTCGCTATTCTCATTGTTAATAGTAGCTGCACAGTAGTAGTGGTAGTGGAAGTAGTAGTTCTAGAAGTTCCATTAGTATATGACTGCTATGGTTCCGTGAATATTCATAACTGTTTATGTTCATGGTTCTTGGGAGTGTCATCATTAACAGGGGACTGGGTGTGATGTCATCCGCCGATCGTGGTTCTGGTGAGGGTTATTTATATTTCTTTAGTAGGGGGGAAAGGGTAAGACGGTATGAAGACTTGCTTTTTTTTTTTACAGCACATATTTTGCGTCATTTTGGTGTGTAAAGTTAACACCAGGACGTGTAAATCCACTGAACCCTTGTGAAGGGAAACTCGCACGTGGCTTGCAGTACTGGTTCTTTTTCTCCCTCGTTATGTTATGTCGTTTTTCTTTTCTTTCTAACGTCACCATATTTCTCATGTGTGCGAGGACATCTAGAGATGTTACGATTTTATGTGTGTTTGTAAGCCATTGATTTCATACACACTGGAAATAAAAAGATACTATTTGTTTGCAATGAAAGGAAGACGTAAATGTTGTTGTACTGTTACCACCTCCACCCTTGTCAAAAGATCTCTTTGATAATGACAATTGAATGTCAATTTGTCAAAGTGTGAAAGTGTCAGTCTCTCTCTCTCTCTCTCTCTCTCTCTCTCTCTCTCTCTCTCTCTCTCTCTCACTCTCACTCTCTCTCACACACACACACACACACACACACACACACACACACACACACACACGCATACACACACGCACGTACGCGCGCGCGCGCACGCACACACACACGCACGCACACACACACACGCACACACACACACACACACACACACACGCACACACACGCACACACACACACACACACACACACACACACACCACACCCACCCCCACACACACACACACACACACACACACACACACAAGCTGTAACGAAAAAAATTGCCCCTTCAACACTCGCACAGAGTGAGTTCTCTCTCTGGTGAGACTGTTTCACTGTGGTGGTAGATATTCTCACTTATGATCGCCCCCCACACCCAACCCATCCCCACAACTCTCCCCCACATCTCTAACTTGTCCACGTCAGTAAGTGGATACGGCTAAGTGAAGAGAGGGAGAGAAGAGACAGGTGGAGCTGGAGGGGGAGAGGGAGAGGGGAAGTCTGTTCACAGCAGAGGTTCTGTCCGGATGGAGCCACCCATCCCCTCGCCTGACAGCCTCTGACTACTTAGGCTTACCTTTAATGCACCAGTTATACAAAACAACATCAACTAATTGTGTAGAGTAGAGGCCAGTTAATGGGATTACCAAGCTGAAAGATACTCATGAAAATGCCGTAGCATTCATGATAAGGCAGGACAGGAGTGAGGCAAGGATGTGTACTGTCAGCATTGTTGTTCAACATGGTAATCGACTGGATGACGCCCCTAACACCTGAAGACCAACCAAGAGGTGCTAGATGCACACTTTTCAAAGGGGGCTCGAAAAGGTGTCTGAAAGATTGCCTGCTTTCACCTGTACCCTGGATAGCATGCCACAGCTGGCAGGGATTTCGCTTCACTGGTGAAAAGAAATGAAGAAAATCTACAAAGGTTACACCGCTCACTTTTGACACATGGAATGTGCACACTTTAATGGACAGGACTAGAGCTGACAGACCAGAGAGGAGGACTGCTTTCATCGCCAGAGAACTGGCAAAACGCAACGTGCACATTACTGCCCTCAGTCAACCTCGGCTTGCAGAAGAAGGCCAACTGACAGATATTCACGCCAGATACACGTCTGGATCAGACGCAAACAAGAAAAGTACCGTGAGGCAGAATTTGGATTCGTCATCCAATCCAGCCTGATCAACAAACTGCCTGCACCACCCATGGGGTGGCCTGATGACTATTTAGGAATGCACTACTTACCCCCCCCCCCCCCCCCCCCCCCCCCCCCCCCGCATCTGCAGCTGCAATAGCCTTTTACTGCTGGAAACCTGCGCTGTACATGACCTTCTCATCACTAATTCGGGTTTTCACCACCCTTACGGTAACAAAACAACATGGATGTATCCTCGCTTCAAGCACTGACACGTGTGTTTAGGATTTAAAAAAAAAAAAACGGGCAGCAGAAAAAAACGAAAATATGCATGCGGATTTAATGAAAAACGTACAGACCCAAGTACAATACTGGAGCATGAAATATTTTAGTTTTACAATCAATCTTAAATATTTCTCTTCGAAGGTACACAAAGTCGTGATTTTAACACTTTTAACATTTTTTCGTCTTGTGTTGTTTCCTTTTCTGTGTCACTGCCGTCCAAATGTAAAGCAAAGGGTTGAGAGCTGAGTTAAGTGGTAACATAATCACGACCAGAGTTCCGAGGATATTGTCTGCTCCAGACACACCGTACGAAGCTACTATGGCAACTATTCCCAATGAAAAACAGCAAACAGACTCTAATACAGTCATTTGTTCTCACCAGGAGGCTGCAAGAATAAACGAACGAACCGTCTGGCAGGATCTAATAAAAATTTGTATTTTGGCAAATTCCTGTAGATATCTATCTGACATGCGATAGTTATTAAGAATATAGTACAGTTAACTGCCAACATAACATTGAACCATCTGAAATTTTGACGAGAATCCATGCGTTGATAGAGAGCCAAACGACAGAGTCCAGACTGACCTGCAACGCCCCAGTGAGCCAGTCCTGGAAGGAAAGGTATTAACGACAGAATTATTCCAACAATCCACAGCACAACACAAGCAGTAGCTGTTGACCTTTTATGGAATACTGGGGGAATATGTGGCGGCACGAAGGACACACACGTGATCCAAAGTGATGAGGAAGATGACAAAGACTGACACTTCTTTGGATAGTATAGAAAGCAGACCGCTCAGTTTGCAAGTAACACTTTTCGTCCAGGTGTTCTCAAACCAGATATATTCTCCTTGAAATAGTTCATTTGCTGCCAAGACAATACCAACATGGCTTCCCATGCATACGTCCGCAAGCTGCAGTTGTGTCACAATCATTATGAACTTGATGCCAAACAATTCCTTGACAGTTACTGAAGTCACAAAGCAGGCAAAATTGCCCAATGTGGCAAATGTACTCAAAAGCCAAAAGAAAACCGAATACAGTTCAGATGGAATCAGTGTCGAACATGATGGAAATACGGCATGATTTGTAAAACACATCGTTTTAGGTCGATTTTGAGGAAGGAGGTTTTCACAGCAAAGTATGTAATCTGATGCATGAACAAATTTCAAATTTTGTGACCTTGAAAATAAATCCAACGGAAATTTGCTGACTGGGTTCCCTTTCATGTCCAATTCAACAGAGATGACGCATGGTTTTAAAGCCTTTGTTTCCAATAATCTTAATGCCAGAAAAGGATAGATTGAAATGCCTAACTTGAAGCAAACACAGAAATACTTCATTTTTAAGCATTTCAAGATCTGTTTCTGATAAATCTATTTTTTTAGTCCGTAATGGATGTGCTTTGATCGCTTGTTTGTCATCTCCTGTAGAGGATTGTTTCGTAAAGATACAGTTCTCAAATTTGGCATATCAACAAAAACAGTAAAATCAAGTATTTGTAAATCGTTGCCGGCAAGATCAATAAATTGTAAGTAGTTAAATTTCAGACCTGAAATATTAGTAAGAGAACACCGAAACAGGCTAAGGTAATTAAGATATACATTTTTGGTGAAATCAGTCAGTGACATTCCTGATCCTGTGGCATCAATAAAACGATTTTGAGGGAATGAATCAGCAGGGAAATGTTTACTACACAAAAACGTATAACCTTGGCATATGCAACCTTCTGGGCAAATCATGGCACACATTAGTTCATCATCGTTCTGCGGGCACTGACCCCAACCATCACACAAGTGATCTTCATGAAGACAAACTCTGTGATCACGACACTGGAAGAGATAAGGACAAGTAATTGTCTCGCAGTTTTGTTCGTCTTCTCCTAAAACACAGTCAGAAAATCCGTTGCATCGAGTGTACACTGGAAGACAGTACAGCAACTCACCTGTACAAAGATAATGAGTGTCAGGACACGGGTGATTAGCTTTCATTACGTTTTGAATGAAGTATCCGGTGCCATCTAGGTTGATGTAAAACTGTGTCATCTTTTGTATCCCTGTGACCTCTATAGGGTATCCCATTGCTACTGAACAGCTAACTTCGTCAGAATCATCGACACAGTCTGAATATTCATTGCAGCGCTGACTGTGCAGCACGCACTGACCATTAGAGCACTGGAAGCCACTGCATGGGAATTGTCCACAAAATTCCTCATCGCTGTTATCTGGACAGTCCTGTCTGAAGTCACAGATGAAAGTGTAATCGACTGTAGTGACGTCATCATCGCATTTAAACATAACAGACGTGTATGCATCGACCTTCCTATAATGACCTGTGAGAAATCCCTGATCACCACTCCTGTTCAACATGTAAAGATGTGTAGATGTTTCTGTTTCACACATTTTATCAAGACTGCGAAGCGTAAATGTGTGTGTCACGTATTTATCACAAACAAACAAAGACTGTATAGTATTTGTAAAGGTGGGTCGAGGCACAAGTGAATAAGTTAATTTGTTTTCGGACCAAAATTCACTATGGGAAGACAATTGGATTTCACATACTACTGGTAGAGATTCATAGTTTCTATTAAGTTTCGTCGAGGTAAATACCATGTCTCGCACAATCCAGCTCCGTATTAATCTTGAAGGGCGGTAATGGGCTGAAATGATGTGGTAGATATTGTAAATGATTGTTTTTATCAAGCCACCTACAAAACTTGCTATATTCGAAAGGTACAGAGCGCCATCCGGACAAAGAATTTACATCGATTTTAAATTGTTTAGATCTGTTGAAAATATGTAACAGATCTTCTACTTCTGGTCTGGGTTAACAAAGTGATCTTTTGGCCACCCTTACTTTTACACAGATAGTCACGTGAGTAAACATTTGTAAATGTGGAGGGTTTCACGAGTTGGAAACACTTTCTGGCCGAAGCCACCAATCCATGGCAGCTGGGACTGCTGAAGGGGCAGTGTTCTGTTTCGTCTCGTCCATCTTCACACTCTGATCTCAGGTTACAGTCTATGTGATTCTGAAAGCTTGAATAATGAGGTACAGAACAGTTGAACAGACCACTAGAGAGCTTCTGTGGGTCGGCTACTATCAGAGAGTGCTGAGAAATAGAGCTTCATATTATCCTCAGATTTAGGAAATTTGATCTGGAGATATGAGGAAGGGTAGACAGTAGCCGGTGAGAAATAGTCAAGGCAGAAAGGGATAGTTATTTGCTGACTTGTGTTTGTTTTCATGTACTTAGCCTCCAGATCCGAATCATAAAGACCACACAACGTGGTCGTGCTAAACTGCACGGCACTGATCATTACGTAATATCCATATGGTCCCCTTAGTTCTTCACTCCAAAGGTCTCTTTTGAAGTACACATTTGGCATCGTCACATATATCCCGAAATTCCAGAACATATTCTATGATAACATGCTGATGCTTTAATGTATCAATATCAATTTCAACGAAAGGACGGTTCATATGGAATACGTATATATGGTTTCCAGCTGACTGAAAAATGAGTTTTCTAAGGGAATGAAAATTACACATCACTACGCTCTTATCCACATAAGTTCTCCACATAAGGCCAGGACACCAGTACTGCAGTTTGTGAAGATGAAGACTTATGTGCAGTGGTCGTGAGACTTCCACGTGCATTTTACAAAAAGAACTCGAGGAAGAACACACACCGTACACTACTCCAGAGTGTGCTGTGAAAGCTGGTAAGTTGCTATAGCACCGTGATACGCTGACCTGCAGAATTCTGTTGTCTGTCGTGTTCAGATCAATGAAATATTCTACACCTGGGCAAACGTCCGTTATCCGGGTGGATTTTTTGTTTTTAATTCTCTTATCTGTGACAGGTTCAGCAGAGACAAATCAAAAGTAACGCATTAAGTTTCTTTTTGTCGCGGCAGTAGACAGGTCGTTAGTGATTGTGCCACATCTATCATGACACGAGAACATGTTTCAGCAAGAACTTAATCCATATATGCCCACCGTCCCATTTATGGGACGCAATATTGTAATGATGATACTAAGTCAACTGAACCCAATACAGCGACTTATATGCCTAAGACTGCTCAAGGAGGCTATGTGTGACCAACTGCTGTGTCCTCGGGAATTAATTCCCTTAGCTTTTCCAAGGGAGGCTACCAATTGCAATTTTCAGTGTGGACTGGAGAGCATCATGGCAAGCAATAAAAGGTGAGTTCGTATTTTTTTTTTTTTAATAACCACTTTTTTAATATCAAACAAAGAACAAATAATGGAGATAATGATGTTATCTGAATTTCTTTCATGGAGTTTTCAGAAAATGATCTTACTTGCATTTGTGAATGTTTAAAGTGCCGTCCCAAAATTGGGACAGTGGGCATGAGAGGGGTGGGGTTTTTAACACATACAAAGAAGGAATTTGCTTCTCTTGTCTTTCAGACTCTACATGCTCATCAAGTTCTATCAGTGCTGGAAGATACAGCAGCATCCAAGAAGCCACTGTCTACACTGAGCCACCTCCTGTGAATGAGGACACTGATGAAGACAGCGGAGGAGAAGACGGGGAGTGGACAGTATCCAACCTGACGAAGATGTCACAAAAGAAGCTGTTCGGGGTGCCATGTCCAGAAACAGATTTGAGGAGCTCATGCCAGACTGGATGCTGCTGACAGAATGTCCAAAGTAAGGCCTCTCCTCTCCGTTTTGAACGAAAAGTTTCTCTTCTACTTCAAGGCCAACCTGACACAGAATCTCAGCATTGATGAATCGACGGTGCAATATTACGGCAGGCATGGAGCGAAACAGTGGCAAATCAGTACGCTTTGGCTTCAAGATGTGGCTGCTCACTACTTCTCTGGGATATGTCATTCAGTTCGAACCTTACCAAGGTGCCAAAAGACGACTGACAGAGTACCCGTGTGTTGGTATGGGAAGGTCAGTGGTTCTCGACCTCGTAGCTGAACTACAGGAGGAAAAGCAGTGCTCTTTTCATCTCATATTGGACAATCTTTTCACAAGCCTGAAGCTGTTGGATTGACTGTCTGAAAGGAACATCGTGTGCACAGGAACAATCCGAGGAAATCGCCATGAAGACTGCCCTTTGAAGGATGTGAAGGAGATGCAGAAGACAGCAAGAAGTAGCTACGACTATGCCACAGAAATCAAGTCAGGGCTCACTGTCGTGCGATGGAACGACAACAGCATCGTGAATGTTGTTTCAAACAAGGTTGGAGTGCAGCCCTTTCAGGAAGCAAAGAGGTGGTCGAGGTCAGAGTCCAAGCGAGTTCAACTCCGACAGCCCTTCCTGATTCACCACTACAAACCAAACCATGGGCAGTGTCGATCGTACTGACCAGAACGTGGACAAATACAGAATTGCCATTCGCTCCAAAACGTGGTGGTCGGCCATCTTTTCTTACTGTGTGGACGTCTGCATCCAACCGGTGTGGCATCTGTACAGAGCAACTGGGGCAGCAAAGAACAACCCCCTGGATCTTCTCGCCATCAGCAGGACAGTTTCCAGGGTCTACCTTGCACGGGCTTCTAATACAGCACCTGGCCGTCCAAGAAGCTTTGTGCCTGTGGACAAGCGTGTGCAGAAGAGGTCAGGTTTGACCGTGTGGACTACCTGGTGGAAAGATGGCCAGCACAGCTGAGATGCGGTGCATGTGGCCTGAAGACCAAGCATCGGTGCTCAAAATGCAAGGTCAGGGTACATGACAGATACTTCCAGCAGTACCATGGAAACTGACACTTTCAATGTCTTCAATCTTGATGATCCAAGACACCAGCCCTCTCTTCTCCAGTTCAGTTGAATTCAAAATGACCAAGGACTCTGATTGCTTCAGTTTCACAAAAAAGACAAACTTTTTTTTCAGGTTTTGTTTCATTCCGTACAAAATATAAGAATGAACAATTTCATTTTCATTTATCAAAGACAAAGTTTGCTTAGAATTAACTTTTGTGGCTATTTCTTGGCATGTTAAATGATTTTATTTCAATAAAAGATCAGTAAATCCTTTATTTTTGCTTTCAAGTGTTGTGCGAAAAAGCAAGAAAACCCCTACCTTCTCGTGCCCATCGTCCCATTTAAATCACCGAAATCAAAGTTTTACTCCAAATGAGCACAAAATAGCATAATTACAGACCAAATGCCATTCAGATATGCAACTTTTGTTTTGAAAAAAAATTTGGGCACATAGGGGTTAAGAAATTGTTAACAGGTAGAGAACTGGCAAATCAATTTGAACCAGACAGTCCCTTATCTACCTCTTTCAAGTTTGACCAGTGATTCAGAAGTCTGTGCAATGTTGGTAATGTTGATAATTAACATTATTGGTATTTCAGTACATACCTCTCTCTCTCTGTCTCTGTCTCTCTCTCTCTCTCCTCTCTCTCTCTCTCTCTCTCTCTCTCTCTCTCTCTCTCTCTCACACACACACACACACACACACACGCACCTCTCTCTCTCTCTCTCTCTCTCTCTCTCTCTCTCTCTCTCTCTCTCTCTCTCTCTCTCTCTCTCTCCAACCTCTCTTTCCACCTCTTTCTCCAGCTCATACGTTTGCACAAGAGTTATGAAAGTTTAGCCTTCGTGGGACATTATGTCTGCGAAACGGACATTCTTTTCTTTTCTTTTTTTTTCTCAGTGTTCCATTACTAAAACAATATGAATAATACTTGTCAGTTTAAGATAAATTCACAAGGTGGAAACACACTTGCTCACTTACTCAACCTCAAGTACCAAAGGGAATTACAATCTGTCGACATGATGCAACAACCCCGTAAACACGGATAAAAACTCAATACAGAATGCTGGATGGAATACAATGATTTTTTAATTTGAAGTTTAATATGGCAAATTAAAGAAAATGTTTTAAACAGTAGCATGGACTGGTCTGCTCCGGGTCATTGCAAAGACACGTTCAATTTCAGCTCCACCCGTTTGATTGGATTTGATCAATCAATTCATTAATAATAAATCAGAATTTAAGAGCCATCGAGGGAAAAAATGGAATTATTATTTCCGTCAAAAGTAAGATTAATCTCAAAAGACCAAAAACAAATCTAAATATTTTGTCAACCTTGAAAAAGATATTATGCTAATCAATATGTTCTGAACTGGAAACTAAAGATGGTAAAGCAAGAACTGTTCTGGGAAGGCATGCTGACTGAAATTAAAACGTCTTATGAAGAATTACATGATAAAAGAAAAAACTGGAGAGTATGATGTAGACAATGTAGTAGAATTAATTCCTAAATTAAACGATGATGAGGATGCGTGTAACGACTATTTCCTACACACACACACACACACACACACACACACACACACACACACACACACACACACACAACACGAACATGGACAGCCAGGCAAGACACTAATTAAGTTTCTTTTCTTTTACATGCTGCCTGAACCATCAAGAGATTATAAGACATATCACCATAAATCATTAATATAAATCAACAGGCACAAAACTAATACTCGCCACCATCAGCAAGGGGATGCAACAAACACGGGGAACTTCAACCGTCGCTCTCAGCAACGTAACATTCACAAAAATTGTCACAGCAATTGTTTTCTGGTACAGACCTCGCTGGCACCGTCGGTAGCCTCCAAACAGACACAGTCCGCACACTTGGCTGCACTGAGCCCAAGTCACAGTCTATAGCACCAACCAGGGTACTCATCGGCAAGCAGAGCCGCTCAAGAACACAGTCCCACCGACCACGCAGTCAGCCTCTCCACGTCGTCGTGACGGAGACAGCGGCTAGGGCACAGGCTGCATCCCCACACCTGATGGTAATCAGTTCCAGGCCGGACTCAGGGGTCTCACCGACACCTGGGGAACGGTATAACTACACTGGGTACTTAGCCTACTACCTGTTCCGGACTGGTTCAACTCTCGACATGTGTTAATGCGTATCATGTTGTA
The DNA here is from genome assembly GCA_016801955.1 of Conus betulinus. Lineage (NCBI taxonomy): Eukaryota > Metazoa > Mollusca > Gastropoda > Neogastropoda > Conidae > Conus > Conus betulinus. Next base: position 25,819 of record JADBJO010008536.1, read on the forward strand.
GGAACCCATACACAAACTCACGCACATGGTGTCAGAAGTGCCGATACTTTAGTGAAACCGTGAAGAACCGTGAAATTCCTGGGAAATTTTTTTGTTTTCTTGAAAAAAAAAAAAAACAGCATAGATCTAGATCTAGCAGGTATGGCTTTCAAACCACCGAGTTCTTTTTCGTTTCACCAGCCAACGGCATGGCCGGCTTGGAAAGAGCGTTTCGGGCACTTCAGACTAGCATCAAAACTTTCAAAAGAGGATGGAGAGATCCAGGTAAGCAGCCTTTTGTATGCTATGGGTGCAGATGCAGATAGGATTTTTAAAACATTTGATTTAAGTGCAGACGACAGAAAGACTATGAGAAAGTTTGAAAAAATTCGATGATCATTTTGTTCCCCCAAAGAAATATTATTCATGTTCGTGCTCAATTCCATAAGCGTGACCAAAAATCAGATGAGTCCATTGAGGAGTATGTCAGAGCGCTCTACGAGCTAGCTGAGCATGCAGACTTTCCAGACAAGGAAAATTGCATTCGGGACAGACTTGTATTGGGCGTTCAAGACAAAGAACTTTCACAAAAGTTACAACTAGAAGCCACTCTACTCTGAAGTCAGCAGTGACAACGGCGCGTCAATTTGAAGCGGTCAAGCTCGAACTCCAGGAGCAGAGAGGAACTACAGCTGCGGCAGCAGACCGTGTGTACCATGACAGACACCGCCCTACACACAGTGGACAACAGAAACACCAGACTCCGCACACATCACGTGGTGGTAGGAGCCGAGGTCGAGGCAGAGGCAGAGGCACGGGACTGAGAGAGCAGTCACTGTGTCAGTGTGGGCAGTGTGGCAGTACACACGTCCAAGGAAGATGCCCTGCAAGAGGAAAAACATGCCGTAAGTGCGGCAAGAAGAATCATTTCATGAAGGTCTGCCGTAGTGTCAGGGAGGTTCGAAAAGAGTCTGAAGAAGAGTTCAACATTGATGCAGCAAAAGTGGACGATGATAAGTCGAAACCATGGGTTGTGAAACTCAAAATACGGGAAACCATCGTGCCATTCAAGATTGATACAGGTGCAGACATCACTATTATCAGTGACAGAACATTCCGACAACTGAAGAATAAGCCAGAACTTAAGAAATCCAGAATTTCTCTCACATCTCCCGGAGGGAAGCTTTCAGTAGCAGGGGAGTTCCATGCCAGCACAAAGGTGAAAAGCAAAGCTTACAAGTTCAAGGTGATCGTTGTGAAAAACAGTTTGTGTAACAACCTGCTTAGCAGAAAGGCAGCGGTCACGATGGGGCTAGTGTCACTTGCCACCAGAGACATAGATGAGATTTTCGGCACGACAGGTCTCATGAAGACGGAGCCAGTTCACATCCACCTCAAGCAGGGGGCCAAGCCATACAGTGTGCCGGCGGCCAGGAGAGTACCATTCCCACTACAGAAAAAAGTTAGGGAGGAACTGGACCGTATGGAGAAGGCAGGAATAATTCAGCTGGTCACAGAACCAACAGATTGGTGCGCTCCCATGGTGCCAGTGGTAAAGCCAAACGGGAAGGTGAGAGAATATGTGTAGACTACAAACAGTTGAACACAGTGGTGAAGAGACCAAGATGCATGCTTCCTAACCTGGACGACATTGCGCCGAAGATGGCTGGGTCAACCATCTTCTCCACTCTTGATGCAGTGTCGGGTTTCTTCCAGATCCCGATACAGGACGAGAGCAGGCTGCTGACAACATTCATCACTCCTTATGGGAGATATTGTTACACACGTGTGCCAATGGGTATCTCTCTCGGACCAGAGTGTTTCCAGACAAAGATGAAGGAAGTCCTGGAAGGCCTAGAGGGCTGCGAGGCGATCATGGGACGACACAATCGTCTACGGAAAGACATTGGAGGAGCATGACATTCGCTTGAAAGCTGTGCTAGACAGAATTGAACAGTCAGGACTCAAACTGAACAAAGCAAAGTGCCATTCAGACAGAAGAAAGTCAAGTATTTCGGGCACGTAGTCAGTGAGGACGGGATCGAGCCTGATCCAGCGAAAGTCAGTGCCATCAAGGACATGCCACCACCCCCCAAAATCAGTCGGAGCTGAGGACAGTGTGCGGCATGTTCAACTATCTGACAGGATTCGTGAAAAACATGGCAGACACTCTGAAGCCTGTGACTGAATTACTGAAGAAGGATCGAGTGTTCAGTTGGGGCCCCCCCAGAACAACAGAAAGCATTTGATGCTGTGAAAGAACTGATAGGCAACGCAGGAGCCAGAGCGTTCTATGATCCCAAGCTAGAGACTGTTGTGAGTGCAGACAGTAGCAGCTATGGTCTAGGAGCATGTTTGATGCAGAAGTGTGGACATAGACTGTTTCCCATTGCATTCGCGTCAAGAACATTGAGTGAGGCAGAGAAGCGCTATGCGCAAATTGAAAAGGAATGCTTAGCGTCAGTGTGGGCCTGTGAGAAATTCGCAAAATATCTGATTGGCCTGGACAAATTTGAACTGCAAACGGACCACAAACCATTGGTCCCACTCATGAAGTCAAAGGACATTGATCAAGCTCCAATTCGCTGTCAGAGGCTGTTAATGAGACTTCTGAGGTTTAACTTTGAAGTTGTGCATGTTCCAGGTAAGAGCATCGTTGTAGCCGACGCTCTCAGCAGACAGCCTGTTGCTCATACTGCAGCAGACGAAGAGATGGAGAGACCGAATCTTACGTGAAAGCGTACGTTGATTCAGTGACGTCGTCATTTCCTGTGACTGACCAGAGACTGGAGAAGCTGAAGTCAGAGACTGTACATGACATAGAGCTCAACAGGTGATCAGCTACGTTTGCAACGGGTGGCCAAAGACAGTTTCCACTCAGCTGCAGGCGTATCAGCAAGCACAAGGGGAGCTATCTCTCATATGGCTTTTGCTAGTGCATGGAAGACGGATTGTTGTTCCAGCAAGACAACGTCAGCACATCCTTGAGAAACTGCATGAATCTCATCAAGGAATTCACAAGTGCCAGGAGAGAGCACTACTTTCTGTTTGGTGGCCAGGTCTCCGGCGAGATATCAAAGACTACATAAACAGTGCAGAGAATGCAGGGAAAAACAGGCCAGCGCAACGCAATGAGCCACTTCGTCCTACTGAGCTACCTGAGCGTCCATGGCAGAAACTTGGAGCAGACATTCTCACACATCAAGATAACGACTATCTGGTAGTTGTTGATTATTACTCCAGGTGGCTAGAAATAGTCCGCCTACACAGCAAAACAGCAGAAACTGTCATAGGGAAGTTCCGTGGCGTTTTCAAAACTCATGGGATTCCAGATGTGGTTGTGTCAGATCACCAACCTTTCCTTTGTCGTCAGTTTCGTGATTTTGCGCGGAAATTCGGCTTCACGCAACAAGCCAGCAGTCCTGCATTCCCTCAAGCCAACGGCGAAGCAGAATCAGCCGTGAAAATCGCCAAGAAAATTCTGAGCCAGCCTGAACCAGACATTGCACTGTTGAATTACAGGGCGACTGCACACTCTAGCACCGGGGCCAGTCCTGCCAGAGTGTTGATGGGAAGAGAGCTGAAAACTAAGGTTCCAGTTCTCCCAGACGTTCTACAACCTAATCCGCTGAGGGACGCAGATGTGCGAGCGGCAGACGAGAGAAAACCAAGCGTGCATATAAACTGAACTATGATCACAAGCATGGTGCAGTCAGTCTCCCAGTGTGCTGAAAACAGGAGATCCAGTATTGATAAAACTGGACAATGAGAGAAAATGGGAGGCCCAAGGAACTGTTGTCGCAGCAGATCCGGAAAATCGCACTTACCTGGTCAACTCGCCAGCAGGTGTCCTTCGACGCAACCGTAAACACCTGCAGTCGCTGCAAAGGAATCCAGCGGAGGTGTGCCAGCCAGCGGAGGTGTGCCAGCCAGTGGCAGTCCGCCAGCAAGCAACGACGATGGGGACCAGATCAACATCCCTCAGCAGTGCCAGCACCACCGTCTCCACAACCTTCACCTCCATCCCAGTCAACTAACTATAACACCAGATCCAGCCGTGGTTACATCGCAAGGAAACCGCAACGTTTCCGGGAGGAAGAAGGAAGGATCACGACATAAATTTTCTTTTTTTTTTTAAGCTCTGTGTAGCTAGAGCTTTGCTTTATATTGCCAAGCTCAGTGTAGTTGGAGCTTGTGCAATTGATGGCCTTTTAGGTTTTCTGCAAGCTCGGTGTAGTTGGAGCTTTGCAGTATTTTATTTCAGTTTAAAGTTTAAGGCTCAGTGTAGAGAGAGCCATTTGCATTTGTTTTAAGCCAGGTGGAGTTCATTTCATTTCTGTGGAAGAAGTATTTTCAACCTTCAGTTTGTTTAATACGTGTGAATGATTAACTTTACGGTGCTGATCCGGATGAAGCTAAATTATGTTTTTGTTTTCTTTTGTGTTTTTCTATCCAGTGCGTATAGAATTAAAAAAAAAAATTATATTGGAGTAATAAGAGGTATGAATGTGAGAACTGGGCATGAAAGCGAATGACTGAAGTCTGACTGCGTTATAATACTTATATAGACTGTGTGAGCGAATGAAGTATGCATGCATGATGATTGCTGATCCTTTAGAAAGTTTAAATTGGAGAAAGTTTGAACTGAAATTTTATTTGTTCAGTTTCTGATATACTGTCGGCGTAGAAGATCCACAAATAAAACAGAGACAACGAAAATTAACGAGAACTTTATTTTTTTTGAAAAAAAAAAAAAAAAAAAAAAGGGGGAAAGATGTTCCGGACTGTAATCTATTTATAGATATTACATCACTGGTCATATTTATAATATGTAAATGAGAGAGAACCCGGATGTGAACGTTTGGGGCGACGCAGCCATGTTAGAGAAATAAAATAAAAGTTCAACTCTCGACATGTGTTAATGCGTATCATGTTGTAGGGAACCCATACACAAATCTCGTTCTTGTCTTGTCACTAGCAGTCATTCTTCACATAATACATTTCACTAGCATTTTGGGGATGATACCCATGATACAGTCTACTGAGTTTCAATACAATGTGTGCATTACAATTTTTAAAAAATCTCGATTAGCAGCATATGTGGTAACATTGAAGAATACACCAAAGATTTCCTCACGTAACCCTTTTAAATGTACCAAGAACACAATTAATACAAATAAAGGAACGATTTCCACTTGTCCCTTATTATCAAGAAAAGAATTTTTTTTTTTATTTCTCCACATTATGATCACTTGACGTATCCACAATAGGGATCAGAATACATTTTCCAATAATTTATACACACTAATTTTCATTCCTCACCTCCAGAGTTCACCAACACTCACATCATTATACTTTAGGGAAAAGATAAATAACGTTAGTTTTTTTTTTTTTTTTTGATAATACATTAATTTAGGTTGATCACTTTTCCCCGATCACACATCAATACACATGTTCTCTCTTCCATCAATCACTCCATTCCTCTCATCTACCTCTATACTCACACATTCACTTCCTACCGTCACCCTATGTCTCCAAGTCTTGTCAATCACAAGATCAATCAATCAAGGGAACAATCAAATATTTTAGACCTTCACTAAGAACTGGAAATCTCACGACCACCTGTAGGAAAAGCCAACTCCATTAGTACTAACCCTAACGTTTATTTAAATAGTCACACATACCTGATTACTATAGTCACACATACCTGATTACCACCAAAACTAAGCTGGGAGAAGTCTTAAATAAATGTCAGCGAACCGCCCAGAGAAACGTGGACAAACGAGTCACAAGACAACACACAACGCGTTTCGACCTCTTAGGTCTTCTTCGGGTGAAACAAAGACGAACAAAATAACGAAAATGCACTTAGCTTTGATCGCTTCAGATTGCATCTGAGTTCAGCGCAAGGAAGAAGGCTGGGAGTCTGTCTTCGGCAACGTGGGGACGTTTCCAGGCCGGCAAATCTACAGAGACCGAAATGAAATCTTCGCTCACCTGGCTGACAACAAAACGCGGGTGAGTAGCTGTTAGGTAAACAGGTGAACAGGTAAACTAACGCCACCTGAGAAATGTCCCCACAAGTTGGGATCGGACAGAAATGGTCCGTCACAGATCTGTAAGGTTAACATCTACATGCATTTTAAACCAAACGAAGTATGTTTTTTTGTCCTTTTCAGTGAAGACCAGAACGTTGTATCACCAATAGATGAAATGAAATAATTTTAGAATGATCGTATACATACGATTAGCTGTTTCTCAACATTGAGTTTTAAAATGCTTCAATTTCACAGACTTGAACTTTATGCTTACAGCACAATAAGCTTTTGGTTCCAGAGAAAGTACATATCGCCAGATAAGAACAACACTCAAAAAATATTAAATCAATAATTACAGTAAACGAACAACATACGCAATGGTTTTAAAGCAGAAGAGGGGTGTAAGCATGGGGGGTCTTTGCCGCCTTGTTCATCTTTACTCTGCGCAGTGGCTTTAGCTATAAATGTAAAGGAAGAACACTTATTACAGGGTTATGAAATACGTGATGGGACATACAAAATTTCTCAGTTTGCTGACGATACTCAGTAACGAGAGGAGACAGACTTTCGTTCGAACGATCTAGCCGACTTATATCATTGAAGAATTTGGCAAAGCTTCAGGTCTACACATGAACAACGAGAAAATGAATGCAGGGGTAAATGGCGCAGGTGTCGAAAGAGGCGTAAGACAAAATACTGTCCATGTTTTAAACTCACACAAGATCCCCCAGATTTACAATATTTGGAACTTGTTTCCATAAGACAAACGCATGTGAACTGGTCCATTATAATGAAAAGAAAATATTCAGTAAAACAAAATTCGAAAATTAACTCATTACATCATTACATGTGTGTGGAATAGCTGTAGGTCGTCTAGTCAAAACTGAACCTCTTTGGATTTTATTACCAGATCTATCCGACCACTTTTACCAAAAACGAACAAACGGAACAACAACACACCTCTGAAGGGTCTTCTTTTTGATATGAGTGAACTGGTAAACATGATGAGATCAGCAGGAACGTAAAAAATAATACAAGAAAGCAAGGCGGTATACAAACTCATCTGACATCACTTATGCTTATGCTTTGAAATTTCTATGGGTAACAAATTGAAAACAGCCAATCACATAAATGAGAGAACATCTTTTTTTTTTTTTACAAATCTTTTATGATTCCACAAAGGTAGATCCACGCCCATGGTTGGACATACAGCATATCTGGCGACCAAACGGTCATTCCTGATGTTGTGAAAATGTCGAGTTTACTAGACCAATTGATGCCTATTGTGGACCTGTAAGAAAACGGACCATGTCCATCCACAGTGCAGTAACAGATGGATACGATGCAGAATAATGGCCACAGTAGCGACACAAAAGGTTCGGCCCCAGCTGAAATCTAGTCGCGCTGTGACACCTGGAATAAGAGATACAGACGATTGAACTGATTACAGACTAAGTGTTTCTATTTGTGGCCCTACCACAAGAAAACCAATGCAGCAATGAAAGGAAAAGCGACACAAGCATGGGCTCCCTCCAACAAATGGTGTCCTTTTGTTGTCCCTTGTCCCAGATTCCCTCCCACATCCCAAATCAAGCATCCTAATTTCCTTCAAGGAAATGATTGATTCAGCGCAATGTAGGCAGGCGTTGAATGCATGCCTACATTCAATGCCTGCCTATATTGCGCTAAAGAATGAAAAGATCGAAGCTGAGTACCAACTTCGTTCATTTTCGTTATCTTCTTTTTGTTTGTGTCTTGCCTGAAGAAGACCTAAGAGGTCGAAACTTGTCGCGTTTTGTCTTGTGACTCGTTTGTCCACGTTTCTCTTGGAGGCTCGCTAATATTTATTTAAGATTTGTTTAGATTTCCACCTGCAGTTGTCTCACTTTGCAACTAGATTCAATTTTCAGGTGTTCTAAATCTAGTCAAGTCGCTTCTCACCTACACTCTCGTCAATGTGTTAGAGTTTGCCTTATGCTCTTTTTTTTTATTCTTTGTGATTTTCTTCACTTTCGTCTTTAATGCATTCTTTGTGTTTTATTTTCTTTCACGCTACAGCTTCTGTGCAATGTTTACTAGTCCACCATACATTACAGACAGGACATAGTTTTTTGTTTGTTTTTATACATTTTTACATTTTGGGATGCAACTATTTACAACCAAAAATATCATTTCGTTTATAATCGAATACATAGCATTCGTATCCTCTCCATGCCCACAAATATCTCCACATTTATGCCCAAAAGAAGTGCTTTGAATTTATCCCAGTCTGCAAACTTACAATTATGTTTAGTATATTTTGTCCTCTGATAAGTCTTGGATGTCATGTGTTTCATTGGTCGGCACTATGACTGGCAAATTATCACTTCCGAAAATGTCTTCGTAAGTCTGCCACGTGCAAAGGTTAACTGGGAGAAATCAAAGACAGGTTTGTAGCACTTGCTCTATGAAAAAGGAATATCTGGAATTCTAGTTTATACATTCATCATTAGCAAGCACAATGCAGAATCGATCACATTTTCAACACAAATGGTTGCTAGAAATGCAAGAACAACTTTTTTTTTTTTTTTCCCCAAAATAAAGAGTGGGCATTAAAAAATCACCAGCAAATGGCCATTTTCGTTAGTGTTACTATAGCATGTAATCACTCTGTGTTTTTGCCATCAGGCCCTTAGGTAAATACACAAGAGAACAACATTGAGGACAACGTTGTTATTACCTTTCACACTTGCCGAGCATAAATACAAATATGGCAGACCTGATGGTACAGGTGATGGTCGCTGCGAATATTCAGTGCCTTCTTTGCTATAAGTAGCAGTTTTTTTTTTTCTTTTGAATCAGAAACTCTGCTATGTACTGGTGAATAAATGGGATTATCTTGGCAATTTCGATTTGCTCACGTTCAGCGACTGCGAAATCAAGATACGGTACTGATGATTTTCCAGGTGCTGAATTAACAGCGACTCATTTGTCAGCACTGAACCGGCATTCCACCGTAAAACGATGAGTCATGTTAAAATACAATTAATATAAAACTGGCACTTCAGCTGGGAAGACAAAAAATTAACAAGAAACACCACAACAAGAAGGATGAAAAGAATACCAAAAGATGAGTAGTTGTCTCTTACGGGCTCGACCAAGAGACGCACGAGAGCGAGAGAGAGA
>JADBJO010008536.1:42500-52500 GCA_016801955.1 Conus betulinus
CAATACAAATTGTGGACAGAAACTGAAAATCCAATGGACAGTGAATGCCAGAATTTGATGATGAGAAAGACTGAAGGGCCTAGCCGGGAAGAGAACATAATTTGCTCCCTGTGTTATTTCTTCAGTTTGGCTGTTATGAGTTGCGTCCTGTAGTCTGATTGACCTCTGTTCAGGAGCAGTTATGTCCCTTGATATCTTAATGGAGTGTCCTGCGCGTGCCTGTACCCATCGTCAACACAGCGCAGACTCCAAGGGTGGTACAGGACTACTCTAAAGGCAGGTGAAGACAGTGCTTCTCTGGGTCCTCCCCAGCACCTTCGGGTGTTTCTTTTTTTCTTCTTTGCCTTAACTAGGCTGACCCTGGAGAAAGGTCCAGTGACGGTGAGGAAAGACCCACTGACCACAGGGAAAGTCCTGTTGACAGTGGGAAAGACTACAACTTTGGATTCTCTCTTGAGGGCACATAAGACCGTATGGCGAAAGCTTGGCTGTGTCTGGAGTGGCACTACCTTCATCTCTCCGTGTGGAGGGGGTGGCTGGGTCTGCGGGGTGTGTGCTCGACAGCTGGAGGGTGGTGTTTTTCGCCGGTGGGCTCTGCAGTCATGAAATACGGGCTGGTACACCCATAGGGATGCTACTTTTTTTAGGCTGTTCTGAGCTGCGTCCTGTAGTCTGATTTGACCTCTGTTCAGGAGCAGTTATGTCCCTTGATATCTTAATGGAGTGTCCTGCGCGTGCCTGTACCCATCGTCAACACAGCGCAGACCTCCAAGGGTGGTACAGGACTGCTCTAAAGGCAGGTGAAGACAGTACTTCTCTGGGTCCTCCCCAGCACCTTCGGGTGTTTCTTTTTCTTTCTTCTTCAGTTTGGCCCCAGTCTTTTATTTTACAGCATCCGAAGTACAGTTTTGTGGGTGAAAATTTGTTTCACTTGCATTGATCTGTATCGTTGATCTAGCTCTCATGCCTATCTCCAGTGCTGTTCTGTCTGTTGGTTTGGGGCACTAGCACTCTTAAATATTTAATCCAAGGGAAAATTACTTTGACAGCCATTCACGAGTATCTTTGACATTTCCGAAAGAATGAAATGTTCAATATATCGATTCTAAAAAGTTGCTCTTTCCACCACTAGTGAACGAGAAGGTGGAAGTAAACTTTTAAAGTAAAGTTACTCCATTACATCTAGATATAAACTCTGTCTGAGTCCTCCACCTAGAGGGTCATGCTTTCCACCCTTACGCGTCACTGATGACCATTGCTTGAGTGTTAAATCTTGCCATCACCTCATACCCATCTTTTTCATGTACCTGCTGGAAAAAGTGTGAGCCATCATATTCGACAGACAATATACAACTTATGTTCATAAACCAAGAGATACAAGATGTCAGCAACTCATACTAGATTCTAACCAATTTACTTTGAAAACTTGTTATGGCATTCGAAGGGAAAATACTTTGCAATGGCAGAAATTGGAATTTTAATAATGAAATAAGAATATACCTGTCTGCCTGAACAAGTGGCTCGACGTGGAGGGTGGCTTTCATGATAAGGATACAAAGAAATGGGAAAGGAGTTAAAGCCCACTCAAAACATTTTTTTTTTCTCAGCTGAGTGTCTGCCATCCCTTCTCAGTCACATCATATCCATCTGAGCAGTGCCGAAACAGTCTCTGTACCATTCCCCACAACAGGAAAGTGGGAAGGAGTTTCGATGTTTGGACAGGTAACTATTTCTATAAACTTTTAATAGAAAGAAATCGTTTGTCTCATAGTTACCAGCCCAAACAAATGTCAGGTTATCCAAAGTACAGCTGGTAATGGGAAACATGCTTGGTCATGGAATAGGGCCTGATCTGTCTTCAGTGAGTTAATTTCAAATTGCCGTAGACTTTCAGCCGCAGAAAGTCCTCAGTAGCCTATAAATCTCATCCCAAGAAACATTGTGTCTTTAGCTCTTGTCACGGTGCATAGGACTTACTGCTTGAATAAAGGTCAGCAGCAAAAAAAACTTTGTCAAGAAAAGCGAGTGTCATTCAGGAAGACTAAAGTTGACCCTTGACCGGATTCTGTGGAAAAAATAGAGGAGTCAATGGCTGCAATTGCTGTCAATCAAGGATTTAATATGCATACATTAATATCGTCTTTTTTCATCGCCTATCTCGTCCTATCCCCCCCCCCCCCCCCCCCCCCCTCCTCCAAACCCTCATGAGCCAACAAGAGAGTGAGTCGAGCCAAAGAGTTATTATACTTTTAAAGTTACTTGTCTTCAATCTGACTTCAATAGTTCAGTGTGTTCTCTCTTGCTTCCAAGTACCTTACCTTGCATTGATTTGGGATCTACAAGTATCAGTCTACTATTTTTTTTCTTTTTTTTTTCTTTTTCTTTTTTTTTTTGATGATTCATTACATATTGTGATGACCTAAGTCTTTATATAACTTGCTTCCATTTCGCTTTTCTCTCCTTTGCTGGCCTCTGAAAGTTTTAATTCTTCTTCTTCTTCTTGTTGTTCTTCTTCTCTTCTTCTTCTTTTTGACTTGTGGTATATTCCCACCATGGTGTTGAGAATACTAAACAAAATTAAAGGTGGTGTGTGCTGTGTCAGATACCATAGGTGGACTGCCCCCACCCACGACCAGCCGTGTACACTGATCTCACCCGCGGGACAAAACTTTACTCAAGACAGACATAAACAAACTGCTGTGTCAGGAAAAAACGTAGACAAACGATTTACAAGACAAAACACGACGCGTTTCGACCTCTTAGGTCTTTTTCATGCGAGAAACACAAACACACAGAACAACGAAAATGAACGAGCGATCACTTATCTTCATCCAGTTGGGCGCAAGTGGGCGTTGACATGTTTCATATCATGTTTTGTCTTGTAATTCGTTTGTCTACGTTTTTCGGCGGAGCCTTACAAACAAATTTTCAAATTTGTTTAGATTTCCGGCTGCAGTCGCCTCACTTTGCAACTGGATCCAAAATACGGAAATCAATGATTCCCTTTACTGTCAAAAAGAATATAATGTTAATACTTTACTGTCGTCCTTTTCATCCCATCTATAACCATAGCACGGAGGAGGAATTTACTGGATGACAGGAATGGCTGTAAGTGTACAACAGATTTACCAAATTGAAAAAAAGAACATAACAGAATCAACCAGCGAGAGTGAAATTAAGTCGGATATAGTACTCCACCCGGGTATATTAAACAAATAACTCTGATTTAGCTCACTATGTCCTTTGAAAGCAGAATGGAAAAGATGCACGTCGCATGTCTGCAAGATTGAGAAGATGCCAATCTAGCCAGCACTTTGAAGAATCTGGTTTTCTAACCGAACTCCCGACCATAGACATTGAGCAAGGGGAGAGAGGGAGGGGGTAATATGCCTTTGATCTCATGAAGCTCCTCTTTGTGGCAGGGAAGGAGAGAACTACAGCCCTAAAGGTGGGGGGAGAAGAACCTGGAAATAATACCTGGTGGATCTGCTAAAAAATGAACAACGGTAAACTTCAAGAGGCCCAAACATCCGAGCCTGAAAGTCCTCGCCATAGATGTTTCAGCATAAAATGCGGGGGGGGGGAGGGTCGTAAGCACATATTCCTTTGATCTCATGAAGCAGCTCTCGGTTTCTGGGAAGAAGACAATTAGAGCACGGAAAGCAATGGACAATGGGAGAAAAAGCTGTAAAGTTTACGAAGTTGATTTTTTTTTTCACAAATGAAATGCAATAAACTCGTGAAGCCTGAGTATCCAAACGATACCTTTGTGAAAAAGACATCCGTGACAGCGCCACTTGGCGTTGAGGTGTCCGACCATCGTGAAGGTGCAGGTTCGAATCCTTGCAGTGGAAAAAAAGGTGAGAGCAGAAGGTAATGCAAGACTCATGACCCGGATACACTTGCATTGAGTGAAGGACCAACGCACGAAGGAGACTTCTCTAAAGGCTTTCTGTTGTCCAACTCTCCCAAGACGTTTCTTACCAATACTTTAAGTATTATACGTAATTCATTCTATTTTTGCTTACTTTGTCCATGTTTACAATAAATTGTCTTATCTTGATAGTCAGCCAAATAGTTTTGTACATTTTCCAATTTTGTGCATCCTGTCTACAAACCTGTACTCTCTGATAAATTGTGTTGATTCCATCTTAGCAGCCCATGATTAATTCCATCTGTCTGAACTGACCCAATTCCTTTTTTTTCCATTGTTATCTGAAGGTCGGTATTCAACTGTTAAATTATTTATCGTTCGCGTCACAACGAGCATTGTTGCCTTAAATGTATAGGCCTGTGCACTGTCAGACATTCGGATGGATATTGCCATTGCTTAATATTAAGAATACTACTTCACGTTATATATGAATATACATCACACTTTGTAATACTTTTATGCCGCATTAATTTCGGGTTGCATGTTATTACTGTGCTTTTGTGCTGCTGGTTGATTACAGGATTGGTAGTTTACTTAAAGTCTATCACATTTGATCGATTTGTGTAATTTAAAACATATTAAATACTCAAAGCACCTGGACCTCTGGTTGTTGTCATGACGTCACAGTTATCTGGATACATTACAACGAACAATGTAAGTGGGAATGATACGGGTCTTTGGTTGAATGACATGCCTGTACCATCCGGTCATGAAATGATGGTCAGTTTCAAACAATTTGAAGATGGCCTAACAAACATCACTCTGCTTCGGCATTCAAAACTGAACGATAATTCTGCTGGTTCGCTGAAGCAAAGAGAGCAAATAATCAGGATTTGGAATTCGTTGGACATCGTGTCTAATTCTTACAAAATGTTCCATACTAATGACTCAGTATTTGTTGTTCGAGTGTCTAGAAAATATGGCGACGAGTACATAAGTAACTATCCACGTTTTCAGTTTTTCTTTTCTTTCTTTCCTGAGAGTAAAGGACCACAAACTCTGTCGACCAGATTGTTGAATTGCTCAGTGGAGCTGTATTACAACTTTTCAGCACCATGTGACTTGTAACCTGAAGACAGAGTGCGATGATGGTCGAGATGAAACAGAACATTGTCCCTTCAGCAGTGAGAATTGCCAGGGTCTGGTCGCTTTGTGTGATCATTGTTACAAAGTTGTTTGGGATGTAAATGAATTTGAAGGGATAAAAAAGCACTACAGTGAATATTGTAGATTGTTTCAGGGCATTCCGAACATTCCTACATGTCTGAATGAGCCATATGCTTCCTGACTAACAAATCAAAAAGGTACTGGAACACCCTGTATTTCTGTGTGGGTTTGTATTATGATGATAAGACAATGCCTAGTATGTATACAAAAAGTGTACACAATAAAGACAGAACATTCTTTCATCATCATTTTCATTTGTATAGACGTTACGAAGGTGGCAAAGTCCCAGGCTTCCTTGACCTACCTGAAATGGCCCTTATGTTTGGCACCTCGTACTCAAGGTATGGGACAATTTGTGAAATCAAAACAAACAAGACTGCACAGAGAACTCTGATTTACTTGACGAGTTCTTCTCAATGACAGCAGTGTTCTCACTGTCAAGGAGGCAGTGCTCTGTTATAGTACATGATGAGGCTTACATGATACATAAACATTTATCATGTGGTTCAAACCAAGATAAACTATATCGTCAAAATGTTACAGAAGTAAATATGTTCGATTCCACAAATGACCATGTCTCTGCACTGTCTTCATTTACGTGCGGTGATGAATTCACCACAACTGTGTCATACAGCCTGCTATGTGACTTCACACATGATTGTCTCGATTCCGGAGATGAGTCCTTCTGTAAGCGTCCTCTTTGTAGCAAACTATATTTTACATGCGAAAATGGTCAGTGTGTCTTATACGACAACATGTGTGATGAAATGCCGCATTGTATGGACAAATCAGATGAAACGAAATGTTATCGACCAGTCTGGACAGAGAAAGGAGGAAGGAAGTCACGAGTTCCGTATCCCGCCATCATCGAATTCGATGAAATACTGCACTTCACTGCAGTACAAATGACTTCCAATGACTCATGTCCTGACAGTCACTATCGTTGTCCTGGTCATTTGAACGACTGTCTGCCAATTTACACACGATGCAACGGGATGTATGACTGCATAGATCATCAGGACGAAGTGGGATGCGAGGAGGTGACCTGTTTGGGGCTTCTCCGATGCAGGTCTTCTCAGATATGTGTGCACAGCGACCACGTCTGTGATGGCTGGGTTCAATGTCCAAGGCATGACGATGAATTATGGTGTGAAGTTGAATGCCCTGTTCACTGCCTCTGTCATGTGTACTCTTTCATATGTCTCCAGCCTTTCAATGCTACATTCTTCCCTCAGATCCGATTTTTGGATGCCTCCGGTTCAGCCATGACACCGTCTGATGTGAACAGTTGTTTCTACCTTATTTACCTGGTTCTTGTAGGGTGTTCTCTAAAAGTCCTGCCTGAAATAAAACTGTTGAATTTGAAGTACCTGGACCTGACTGGGAACAAGCTGCAGTTTGTTAACATGACTTGCTTTGTTGGCTTAGAAAACATACAGTCATTGTCCCTATCAGACAATCCCATTGCGTCACTCTATGCTGACCCTTCCTCTGTTTTCAGAACAACACTCACATCGATAGATCTGTCACACACAACACTGACAATGTTAGATACCAAAGCATTAGCAATGTTTCCTCTTTTACAAAAACTCAATTTGACTTTTACTTCTATATATGCAGTAAGCCCCAATGGTTTTCAGTACGTTCCTCATCTGACCGATTTATACATGGATGGTAGTCCTTTGAAAAACGTTTCCAGCAGACGTATTTAAAGGTCTTTTCCATCTCCGTGTCATTTCAGCACAAAACTATAAGCTATGTTGTAACAGAATACTCCCCAGCAAATTCGATGCTTCATTTTGTTATGCCCCTAAAAACGAAATCTCATCCTGTGAGGATTTATTGCAGTCATGGACATACCGTGGATTTCTGTGGCTGATGGCCTGTCTGGCAGTGTCTGGCAACTCTTCTGTTTCTGTGCACGTGTGTTTGTAAAGAGGATGGCTTCGTCCAGTGGCTTCACTGTGTTTGTTACAAACCTGACCATGGCCGACTTTCTGATGGGTGCTTACATGGCTGTTATAGGAGTGGCTGATGAACGATTCCGTGACAAATATCTCCATTATGACGACATGTGGAAAAACAGTGTGACCTGTAAGGTGGCTGGTTTTCTGTGTCTATTGTCTTCTGAAGTGTCAGCCCTGATCATCTGCTTGATTACTTTAGATCGTTTCGTTGTTATCTGCTTTCCCTTCAGCACCTTGCGTTTTGGGAGAACGTCTGCGGCTATGGTCTGCGTGTTGACTTGGCTGTTTGGCTGGCTCCTTGCCTCCTTGCCTTTGCTTCCAGCGACATCACACTGGGAGTTCTACAGCCAGACAGGTATTTGCATTCCACTGCCGGTAACGAGGCAAGATTTCAAAGGAAAAGTATATCCTTCGGTGTGATGATTGCCCTCAATTTTGTTTTGTTTTTGTTCATCTCCATGGGTCAAGCATCAATCTACTGGTCAGTAGAAAGCAACTCTTTCAAAGTCAGCTCTACAAACGTGTCACGGGATATGACCGTAGCTCGGCGATTGATCACTATTGCACTAACCGACTTTCTGTGCTGGTTTCCTGTTGGCTTGTGTGGAATGATGGCATTGTCTGGTGTTGCAGTCCCTGGAGAAGTGAATGTGGCCCTAGCAATATTTATATTGCCTTTAAATTCTGCCATCAATCCCTTCATGTATACCTTTAACACTTGGGTTGAAAAGCAGACAAAATCCAAAGAATCGGAAATTCTAAAGTGGTTGGAGGCTTGTCCTGAACTGGTTTTTGATAAACAAGCTTCATGATATATTTTCTGAAAAAAAATCTAATGTGCCACATTTTTTTTCAGAGTTCATGTACAGAAACTGATTTTTGGTAAACCTCAAATAATTCCCCTTAAATTATATGTATTGGAAAATAAACAGGTATCAAGGAACGCAGAGGGGAGAAAGAGAGAACTTAGAATTTTTTTTGTTTCTATCAGATATTAGTTTCATATTTAACAGACCCATTTCAGCTGCCAGGTAATATTAACAACGGATTCATTTAGAATGGCGTGTGAAACAACCTTTGTAACCGACAGCACTTTTTTTTTTTTCCCTTTTCATCGGTATGTGATACTAGCAACATCTTCAAATTTATCAGACTTTGGTTCCTCATTTCCATTTTCCATCTTCGTTTACTAGCGATGTATTAGAATTTCAACATCTGTAAATGTCAATATGTCTAACAAGAGTAAATATCACTTGTGAACACCTCAACCACTGACGCCGAATATTGTCAGGATGAAAGGTCTACCTGTCCATATAGAATATCGCATCATGATTGAAGACAAAGGCACATGTTTAGTTCACTACTTATGAAAAGATAGAGATTAATACCTGTATATGGTCTGCTATATTTCTTCTTTCTGCTATAGACACATCTCCTTACCCATCCCAATTCCACATTAAACAATGAAACATGCATTCATAAGTATACATTTAGGCCACACTTCAATGTTCATAGACACAGAGCCCAGAGCAACTATCACAATGATTGAACACAGAGTTCCAGCTTTGCCTACATTTTCTAAAATGTACATCCACCAGCCGTCCTCACAGTGCCTTATCTCTGCGAACTGCAAAAGAAGAATCGTGACCACAAACAGAACCATGGGGAATGCGAAAGTACACAAAATGGAGGCGAGTATCAATGTTACAGTCATCTTTGACAGGTGCCACGATAACTATATTTGCTTTGAAGGCACAGACGTTGCTGATCAATATACGAGAAGTAGCCAAGAATTACGATCTCTAGGCGTCTTGCGTATATTGGATCCGAAGAGCGCCACTGGAGTGACTTAGCAGCAGTGCAGTGTCTTTTCTTGAGGGTTACCTAATGTCTACACAACACTGATTGCTGATAGCTGGTGCCAGGACTGTGGCAACGGGCCTGGCTGTGGCTGTGGGTTGGGAACTGGAATGAGCAGTGTTGGTTCAGTGCCACTGAAGTGACACAATAGAGGAGATGGCCAAAGACAGAAAAAAAAGTTATGATCTCCTGGTTTGAATAAAAGGCAAGCAGGGCTATGAAACATCAGAATATATTCCCTGGGAAAATCACATGGAAGAAAGAATCTGACGGTAATCATAATGATGGCCAATGATCATTTGTCACACTTCACACACACTTCTAGCTCTTGTTTACTATCGTACTTTTTCTTTCAACAGTACAGCGCATATCAGAGAGAGAGAGAGAGAGAGAGAGAGAGAGAGAGAGAGAGAGAGAGAGAGAGAGAGAGAGAGAGAGCGAGAGAGAGAGAGAGAGGAAAGTAGTAATGACGCACTTTGTTGGCATTAGTTGTTCATAGCTCTAATGCCAGTGGGGTATGTGAGACTCTTTGGCAGCGACAGATAACGATACAGGCTTTTTTCTGTCTCATCTCCCATGCCACTTCAATGGCATTGCACCCCCAGCCGTTCATTCCGACTCTCCATCCACAGGTATAGCCTGGCTTGTCTCGCCATGGCCCGGGTACCGTGGATCTGCAGGGAGCTGTCAATGTCAAACTGCTATGAGGCATCCGACAGAAGAGACACAGCACTGCTGCCAAGACGATAGCCCAATCTCAAAAAAACGGAAGTAACCTCTGCAATTAAAAAACATCAAGAACAGAAAAGCTGCAGGCCCTGACGAAATGGCTGCGGATTTATTTTAAAATGCTGGAAATGTTGTAATCGACTACGTCGTATTTTTCAATGCACGTTTTGACAAAGGGATTTTCCCTGAAAACTGGACAGAATTGATTATATTGCTATAATTTAAGAAAGGTGAGGACAATGATATAAGCAACTACACGGGCTTATCACTTTGTGATATATGAGTTAAGTTATATATATTTCCATAATTAACTCTAGATTGCAAGATGGGATCGAACATATAA
>JADBJO010008536.1:65000-70000 GCA_016801955.1 Conus betulinus
TGAGAGACTATTTTCAGTGGCTCTTTCAAAATGTCTTTGGACACCCAAAAGACTATTTTCAGTGGCTCTTTGGAAACCCAATGAGAGACTATTTTCAGTGGCTCTTTCAAAATGTTCCTGGTCTGAAACCAACGATGGGGTTATCTGTGCCTCTTTCCCATCTCCGCCTGCTCTTCCCACTCCTCTCCTATGCAAACTTCTTCGTCATCTCCTTCGCATCCTCTTCTTCTTTCCCTCCCCCCCCCCCCCCCCCCCCCCCCACCACCACCCAACCTCGCTCTACCTCTCCTGAATTTTTTTACAAAATCGTGAATGGCGCTCTTATTCGACAGATCCTGGTTATTGAGTCTCTGTGTGTGTCTCTGTGTGTGTGTGTGTGTGTGTGTGTGTGTGTGTGTGTGTGTGTGTGTGTGTGTGTGTGTGTGTGTGTGTGTGTGTGTTGCCATCAGTTTTCGATGAGAACGACGAGGAGTTTGGTGTGGATTTCTCTGCTACCGTCTTCCCTCCTCAAACACTTCTGTTACCAGTGGGGTGTTTTAAAACAGCTCCGTGCTGAGACTGTTCACGGTGAGCGGCGCTGGATGTTCGGTGGGCACTGGCTGAGGATCGGGGGCGTTTGATGCCTTCGCCTCCCCTACCCTTATCCAGGATCTTGTCTAACGAAGAATGCCTAAATTCTGTTTCAATCATTTTCATCCATTATAAACATCTTTTTTATGAAAACTATTATGGTTGTGGTCATGATTATCATGAATATAGTCGTATCATGATGATGATAATGGTAGTAATGGTGATAGTGGTGGTGGTGGTGTTGGTGATGATGATGATGATGATGATGATGATGATGATGATGATGATGATGGCTGTATTTCTTTTCGTTAAGACTTTCGTCATCATTATGGCCATTCTCATTAGAAGAAGAAGCAGCAGCAGCAGTAAGAAATATCTTCATAAGAACCGATCCTTTACAAACTAAATTCCACACCCATCTTGCGCAAGAACAACTTGTCCCTAAAAGCTTTTGCTGTGAGACGTAAAACTCAACCATTCAGCCCATCTTCCGCCGAATTTGAGAATGTAAGCGACTGCTCGTTCTTCGTTTTTCATTGTCTTGCATGTTATTTTTTCTTGCCGGAAGAAGACCTAAGAGGTCGAAATGCGCCGTGTGTTGTCCTGTAATTTGTGTGTGTCCATGTTAACTGGTGGATTGACAATAAATTCCTTTTAGAATTTGTTTCAATTTCCCCCTGCAGTTACCTCACTTTGAAATAAAAATCACACTGACAAAGCAGCCATTACCAGAAAACTTATTGCTGATCTAATGGGTCGACTGTTATCCATTAGTTTGATTAGTTCTGACGTTGTGCTTCTCTCTCCTGTCCTGCACAGCGCTCTCTCTCTCTCTCTCTCTCTCTCTCTCTCTCTCTCTCTCTCTCTCTCTCTCTCTCTCTCTCTCTCTCTCTCTCTCTCTCTCTCTTCTTCTTCTTCTTCTTCTTCTTCTTCTTCTTCTTCTTCGTCTTCATCTTCTTCTTCCTCTCCCCCCTTTCTCTCTCTCTGCCTGAGTGAGTGTGTGCGCACGCGCACGCGCGCGTTTGTGTGTGTGTGTGTGTGTGTGTGTGTGTGTGTGTGTGTGTGTGTGTGTGTGTGTGTGTGTGTGTGTGTGTGTGTGTGTGTGTGTGTGCGTGTGCGCGTGCGTGTGCGCGTGCGTGTGCGCGTGCGCACGCGCGCGTCTGTGTGTAAAGCGTTCTCTTTCCATTCCTTTATTTCTACTATGTATTTGATTTGTTATCAAGACGAATCCCATTTTGATCTTTCTATGACTTTATTTCAAAATGATTCGATTGTTTACATTTACTGAGCTATTCAGTCTGCCTGTTTCATTCCAGATTTTTCCTTCTCTTTCCTGGCGCTGCATATATGATCTGATTCCCCCTTGACACAAAGACTGTATAGGTCAATGTCAATGAAAATATGTCTGAAGCGTCTCTCTCTCTCTCTCTCTCTCTCTCTCTCTCTCTCTCTCTCTCTCTCTCTCTCTCTCTCTCTGCTATATAATCTGGAAGCGCTTTGGGCGGGGGGGGGGGGGGGGGAGGGGAGGGAGGTCGCCTTCCGCATACCTGTGGTCTGTCGTGATTTGTGTGTGAAATATAGCTGGGTTGTTTCCGCGTCGGAATTTTGCAATTCTTAACAACGATTTTGATGATTTTGAGTATACCTGGCTTTGGGCGAAACAGGAGGGAAATGTGGAAATGAAGAAAAATTTGATAACACGTGACTGGGCAAAAGTACCTGGATGAAATATGGCTGGAATACAAAACTGGGCGAAACGTGCGTGGCAAAAACTTAAAGCACAAAAACAAAAAACAAGCCAAAAAAATCGTCCGTTTCATAGCAAGCATAACGACCTTTTTTCAAATCCCAAACTTCAACTCCATGCTGCATTATTGGCTGAATCTGAGAATCAAATATTTTTACAGATTAAAAGAGCAGCCATCCAGTCTTTGCAATACACGAACGATAACCAGCTCTGCTTCCTTTGCTCTGTTACCTCAATCTTGACAGGCACGTTCAAAACTAAGACTAGTTTAAAACAAAAACGCCAAGATATTCATAATGTGTTGACAACTTTTATTTTATCGTTATTTTGTGCTAGAGAGTCGCCTTTTCGAAAAACAATAATAATGCTAGTTTTGGCCATATTCAACGTCAACTCTAATTTGGAAACAGCCCGTGTGTATATATGAATACTTTGTATTCGACTGCTTCCAAATGGGAAGACAGACAGACAGAGACAGAGACAGGGCGCACATGTGCGTGAAAGTGTGTGATTTTGTGTTTGTTTGATGATGGTAATGAAAAACATATGAAAAAAAAATCCGAGACAGCGTTTCAAATGGAATGTTTACTTTTCGGCCTGCGTGGCAATGTTTAAGTTCCCAACGAGATATTTCCCAGTTCTTATGGGTTAATCGAGCGCAGCGGTTTTCTGTCCCTGAAAACGTCAAGAAGAAAATCCAGAAACCGAAGGACATACAATCAAAGAGAGAGAGAGAGAGAGAGAGAGAGAGAGAGAGAGAGAGAGAGAGAGAGAGAGAGAGAGAGAGAGAGAGAGAATGTGGTGTGTGTGTTGTTCTGATTAAAGGGAGAGCACAATACACAGAGCACAGATCGATGTAAAAAGTTTGGCTTAATTCCCTTACCGGAGGAGACGCTGCATTGCCGCCAGAGTCACTTTGGTGATGTTCAATGGCGCCTGTTCACCTACTAAGCCCCTACTGACGACAATAATTCCTTAGTCGCGGAGCCGGCGTGAGTGAGCTCTTCTCCATCCGGAGGGCGCCACCACATCCGCCCAACGACAGTCCGCATGAATTTACCGATACGAGTGACCCAGCGGATCGAAATCAACGCTTTTGACATAGATATGACATCGAAGCTGAGGTCACCATGAGTGCAGGGGATGAAGGGACACAGAATTTGAGACTTTTTTTTAATGCTGATCGATGAGGTTGAAGAGAATGAAAATGATGCTACGGATTCCCCTTCTGGTCTGAGACTGCATGACAGGGCTGTACTCTACGCTTACTTTCATGACATATTCTGGCGTCAACCAGGCCCGAGATATATAGACACCTGCAGTGTTGGTCAGGAAAATGGAGCAACACTCTCAGATACGCATCCATTAAGTGGATGGAACTTGACTGTATGGTCCCAGTCTTCCCAACTGGGCCCTTAGCAAACTCAACTCTAAGTGGCAGTCGGTCGAGGGAGAAAAGTCCCACATGGCTCTGATGGGAATCGAACCACTGGTTAAACAAATAATCTGATTCAGATGTGATTAGGATTCCGAACGTATAAATATCCATGTTGTCATTTGTGAAGGCAAAGGGTTTTTACATACATAATGTATTAATATAAATGATCAGAGAGAAATAGGAAAAACTCCAGTTTTGTATTAAAAATGGTAAATGTCACAAACGTAAATTTGGTTAACGTGTGTGGCAGGCTGAACAACCCTTAACGTTTAAGTAACTTGATCAAGCAGAAAAGTGTGAAGTTGATTTTGTTAGAAAGATGACAGTCACGGAATGCACGTGTACATGTAAGTGTGTGAGTGGTTGTGAACTCGACTGTAGTGAGACAGACGCTGAAAACTGGCAGTACGCGTGAATCTGCCCAAAGGTGCTGTCGTTGAATGATGACAACGATTACAACTACACGTACAGTTGGGTATGCTGTGTCTGCATTATTTAGTTTTGTGTTTAGCAAACTTAGTCGGCCTCTTTTGGCTCATTATCAGTCTTTCATTCTTTTTCATAGATTTGTTTGAGGACACAGAAGCTCTCAGATAAAGTATTTCTCTTTGTGTGGTATCTGGATAACATTGTTTACTTCAGTTGTTCCCTGAGTGAATCCCTAGTGCGACAGTGAGTCCATGCCAGTGGTGACTGCCAGTTTTTATGGGCGAGAGTGGGTCTGAACACGCACAAATATTCTTTCTTGAAAAGAAGTTGTGATTTAGTTAGCCCACTCCATGACACGTAAAAAAAAGGTCCATTCTTTGCGAATTTTCGGTTCTTCACCACAGACTTTCATATTATGTTCTTCGATTTTGTACCTGTACTTCAGTTTATTTATAATACAAGAATATGTGAAGATATAGTGTTCATTTTGGACTTGAAAATATGTTGGTCAGCAAACAGAATTATGACGTTTGTAACAGCGTCAGCCTTAAAACCAAAACCCGCACCATTTGTAACAAAATTTTCACTGAATGTCATGTTAAAAGATTTTTTATTCCGTAGGTTTTCGAGGTATGAGCAGCATCTATTTACGAATACGCATCTGTATGTAGAAAATGCTCAATATAGTAGTCTCTCTCTTCTTCACAGAAATCTTACCACGCGTACCAGGCCAGCACACAACGTTTGAACACCACGAGGTGAAGTCGTCGTCTTTTGTCGTGTGTGAGGATTTGCTGCATGACACGGTCGTGTTTC
>JADBJO010008536.1:75000-80000 GCA_016801955.1 Conus betulinus
TGAGGAGCAAGATGCGAATGGATGGATGGGTTATAATGTGGATGTGAATTTCTTTTCGTTGAAAAAAAAAATCAATGCGTGTGTATAAAAAGAAGAGAGTGAGAGAGCCAGAGCACCACACATTAAGACATAAACAAATCCATACACATCATATCACACGTCGAAAAATTAAATGTAGCACGCTGATGTCCGTCGATTAATGAACATTCAGATGATGCATGGCGAGAATGTGAACGAATGAGATGGAAAAGAAACTAAGAAAATGTCAATTAATATTGTTCGAAGAACTAGAACATACCAGCCCTACAAACGATTTTTTAACAGAGCCTTCACTTTTTTTTCTTTTTTTTAAATCCAACTCTTCGTTATTGCGCTTCTTGGCTTTCCTCCTGCCTTCCTTGCAACCACATTTCGTTGCATGGATAGCTTTCCGGGGAAATTGCCGACAGGTGAAATAATATTAACGCTCTTTTCTCACCTTTTTTTCCCCTTTTTTTTTCCCCCTCCATTTCCGTTCACTTCTCGTGCTGTCTTTGTGTTATTTTCGATCTTTCGTCAAGGACAGCTCGGGGAGAGGTGCTCAATGTACGGAGGGTAGTAAGAGAAATCGAAACTTGGACACACACACACACACACACACACACACACACACACACACACACACACACACACACACACACACATACACACACACTCATACATACATACATGCATACATACATACATACATACATACATACATACATAGAGATAGACACACACACACACACTGACTGACTGAAACCAATTTATTGTCAGATTAACTCACACACACACACACACACACACACACACCACACCACACCACACCACACACACACACACCACACCACCACACACACACACACACACACACACACACACACACACACACACACACACACCACACACACCACACACACACACACACACACACACACACACACACACACACACACACACACACACACACACACACACCTAAAATACTCAGACGCCGTACATTGTTTTAGGACTGTAATATTTATTCATGTCTTACATTATCGCTTCTGTAATATTGCCTTACATCAGGTCACCAAAAAAAAAACCCCAGACATTATTGTATCAAACGCACAAACATTAAAGCAAACGAGTGAATGTCCATCATTAGCACTGCGACTCAGCATAGAGAACTGCATGGCGAATGTGAAAAAAGTTGAGGTGATCTTGAGTTTAAAAAGAAAAGTGAGAATGAGATGCTATGCATTGTGAGTTAGCATGAGATGTTATACACTGGGAGTGAGAATTCGATGTTATGTATTGTGAGTGGGAATTCGATGTTATGTATTGTGAGTGGGAATTCGATGTTATGTATTGTGAGTGGGAATTCGATGTTATGTATTGTAAGTGGGAATTCGATGTTATGCATGATCAGTGAGAATGGGATATTGTACATTATGAGTGAGAATGAGATGTTATGCATCACTGGTGAGAACCAGATGTTATGCATTATACGTGAGAATGAGATGTTATGCACTGTGAGTGAGAACGAGATGTTATATACTATGAGTGAGAAAGACATCTTATGCATTATGAGTGAGAATGAGATGTTATGCATGATGAGTGAGAATGAGATGTTATGCGTTGTGATTGAGAACGACATGTTATGCATCATGAGTAAGAACGAGATGTTATGCATTATGAATGAGAATTACATGTTATGCATTATGAAAAAAAAATTCCAGTAATGTGTGTTTGTGTGTGTGTGTGTGTGTGTGTGTGTGTGTGTGTGTGTGTGTGTGTGTGTGTGTGTGTGTGTGTGTGTTTGTGTGTGTGTGTGTGTGTGTGTGTGTGTGTGTGTGTGTGTGTGTTGTGTGTGTGTGTGTGTGTGTGTGTGTGTGTGTGTGTGTGTGTGTGTGTGTGTGTGTGTGTGTGTGTGTGTGTGAATGCATAATGAGTGAGAATGAGATAGTATGCATTATGAGTGAGAATTACTTGTTATGCATTATGAAAAAAAAGTCCAGTTGTGTGAGTGTGAGTGTGTGTGTGTGTGTGTGTGTGTGTGTGTGTGTGTGTGTGTGTGTGTGTGTGTGCGTGCGCGCGCGCGCGCACTAGCACGCCTCGATATTATTATTCCATGAAGCAGAACAAACTGTTCACGTGCCAGCGAGTGCCTGTGTTAATTGCTTGTGGAAGCGACTATCATGTGTGACAGACGGATATTCAAGAAATTCACATAACCTCATTTATGTAGATAAGAAGCAGGCTGAAAAAAAAATCGGAATATGTACATTCTTGTCAATAGCCAAAGAAAATTGTTTTTTAAATTATATGACTATGATGATTAATCAAAACTCACTGGCAACATTTTGTTGTATGAGTGGATTCTGTTGAAGAGAGAGAGAGAGAGAGACAGACAGACAGACAGACATAGAGAGACAGACAGACAGACACAGACAGACAGACAGACAGACAGACAGAATATCCCAAATTTCTGTCCCGTATTTAACTAAATGCACTAAGAACCAAACAGTTGAACGTTTCAGCATCAACGGAAACTTTTATACCGATTCAAAATGGCCAGAAGTCCCACACGTCGTTTTAGTTCTTTTCAATTGTTTTTTTCCCTCCACCATTATGAACTTCATTATGAAGTTCATTACGAACACAAAGAAATTAATGTGAGTCGAAGCCGATACCAAGATTGCCATTTCCATGGAAACGCAATATATTTTTTTTAAAACCGAAATGTATACTCTTTACATTTTTCTGTTCAAATGAATAGATATTCTTGGATCCCTGCTTATCAACCTGACTACTGATTGTCTATGTCAATAAATATGCCAGTCTGTTGTGAAAAAGAGCCTACTGTCATAAACTACACCGCTAGTACCAGTGTAGGGGTACGCCTTTATTAACATGAAACTGAAAGTGTGGCACTGTTACGTGCGAGTGCAACATGGAAATTTTCTCTCTCAGAAAACAACCATTTTGCTACAAACAAGAATACTTACACTGAATAGCCGAAACGCAACGGAAACACGAAAAATTCGGATCTACGATATCCTTTGTTAATTCATAGTCTCACTTCCACTCGACTTCGGAAAGTCCATTTGTCGAGAGCTGAAGGGCGGTATCGTCTGCTCAATCAACAGACGACAACAATGTCCAATTGAATGTACCTGTCAACTCTATACAATAACAAAATGAAGCTCGACTGGCAAGATAAGTCAGTGCACTAGTGTGACCCCCAGCTTTCATATAAGGAAAATTTCTCAGCTAACCCAGCAAAAAAAGAGACTTGTCAAAAAGACATATGAATGGGACGTATTCATTGAATGGAACTCCAGCTTTAAGAGATGCGAGTTCCATTGGTGTGGAAGTCTGTAAACCAGGAATGAAAGAGTTATTCAAGTAACGCTAGCTGCTAAGGGTTTAAAAAAAGAACCTGCATTTTTTTCACCTCCTGTCTGTCTGTCTGTCTCTCTCTCTCTCTGTCTCTCTCTCTCTCTCTCTCTCTCTCTCTCTCTCTCTCGCTCGCTCTCTCTCTCTCTCTCGCTCTCTCTCTTTCTCTCTCTCACTCTGCCCCCCCCCCCCCTCCTCATGTGTGTGTGTGTGTGTGTGTGTGTGTGTGTGTGTGTGTGTGTGTGTGTGTGTGTGTGTGTGTGTGTGTGTGTGTGTGTGTGTGACAGTGCACATGTGTGTTGCGTGCGTGAGATCTCCCCGGCCATGTGTGCAAGCTATCCACGTGTCCCCTGATTTGTCATACAGATATAACTGGTTTCATTAGATGTCATCGATAGTGCGGTGAATTGCAGTGAATTTACTGAAGCTCCAACAGAATGCTTTCAGCGCTTTGTCTTTGATGCTTCAGAAATTTGCATATTCTTTTTGAAGACCGACATGATTTTCATTATTCCGTCAGTTGTTAACACTTATCTCTGATGTCGCACTGCACAATTATTTCCTCTCTTCAAAATAACAGAGTTCTTGTCTATTCTTATCATGAATTGTAATGTAAATTCCTTTTTAAAAAATGAAATGATCCACGTTTTCGTAGCAAATGGTGTTTGTGATGATGATGTGTGAAAGGGGAGGTTGAGGGGGGGGGGGGGGGGGGGGCATGAAGGGCGCATCGTTTAAATTATCATCCTGCTGTCCTTTGTCAAGATGCATTAAGGCGGAAGCCGATTGGCTTTTCAGAGTCTTTGGAGAAACGATTTTGGTGAAGTCGAGTCAGGGACACACGCCGCAATTAGGATACGCACTAAACCACTATTTCATCCATGTAAGCGTTTTGAGGCCTAGAAACCAGTCTTTAAATTGATAGATGATCAAAAGAACTACTCCCCACACAATTATTCTTGTTTTAGGGGGATTTTTCACTGATGAAAACGCAAACAAAGTCTTCAAATGCATGACCTTCCCCTTAGTTGACGGCATATTTCAGGCCTTTGCACTCACCCGTGACCCTATCTCTGCGCCAGTTTAAATCGCCCAAGTAGCCCCGTTCTTTTGATCTTAATCTGACTGTTTGGAGCCATCTGGCTTCTACCTTGATGGCCATATGAAGAAAATGAGGAGAATCAACTTTCAGACACAACAAAAATTCTCAAAAGAAACTAATCGCACCGGTCTATAAATACTTGACTCCTGAAGCAAGGCCTTGGCGCATTAATTTTTTGGTGTGCAGCCTCATAATGTTAAACGCCCGGCCAGCCAGCTATGGAGGCTACATCAGGGTTGCGAGCAGGTTAAAACAGTACTAAAGACACTTGTTCACACATGTCTGTCAGGTGTAATGCATAAACCTCAACATTTTATTTCCTTTTTGAAGGAAGGGCAGGGGATATGGGGGGAGAGCTGAGAGGGGAAGGGGGGGGGGGGGGGGGGGGGGGGGGGGGGGGGGGGGGGGGGGGGGGGGGGGGGGGGGGGGGGGCGAGGGAGGGGGGGCCTGAGGGGAGATGTTTCGTTCTCGCTTCCGTCAACTCAGAAGACAGAGC
>JADBJO010008536.1:85000-87500 GCA_016801955.1 Conus betulinus
AGAAACTAGACTACTTAGAAAATCAAAGTAGACGACAGAACTTAGCGTTTCATAACACACCACAGACTGATAAAAAGGAGACATGGGAAGATCGTGAGAGGATGGTGATGCAGGTGATCAAAAACAGTCTGAAGATAGACACGGCAGTGAGCATCGAAAGAGTACACAGAGTGGAGAAGGCGATCGTTGTCCGATTCTGGAGTTTTAAAGACAGAGAAAAGGGTCAGGAGAAGTGCCTATAAACTAAAAGGTACCAACTTCGGAATCCCGGAAGATTTTTCCAAAACTGTGAGAAAAAGAAGGGGGTTAATTGGGTGATGAAACAGTATCATTAAAAAAAATATAAAAACGAACGGGCCAGTCTTGTTTATGACAAATTGTACACTCCAGACGGTGTGCTGACCTTTGACACGCACTCACAAAAAATCACGAAATCCTGCAGCCAGTCAGCACGGAATTTTCCTGCACGTGAAAGCAATAGGTTTGACGTCGTGCAATCAAACTGTCAACAAGAGAGGAACAAGCAGTTGCATGCAGCCAGTCGTGATACCAACGCACCAACAATGAAGTCAAGAACGGAGGACGGAGCTAACAAAGTTGGCAGTCACAACTGGGACAATGAAGGCGAAGTAGAAGGGAAGAAACCAGCATTGTCTTCTGTTGCCAACCAATCACCCTGCAAGTCACGCCCTTGAACGCGACTGTTCTCCTCCAACTGCAACACCACCAGGACCAGCAGAAACAACGACCAGAGCCGGGACAGCAGCACCGTAAAGATCAGACTTCTTATGTGGGGCAGGGCAGCAGCAGTACCTCAATACAACTATCACGGTCGAGACGTGAAGCCCCTCCTCATGGATGTCACGATGAACTGGATACCCCACCTGGACAAGAAGATGGCGGTCGCCCTGTTCCAATGCCAAGTCAGCACCACCGCGGGGCTTTGGCCGTGAGGCCACCCCTCCCCGATACTGGAGATCGACACGAAGGGCCGTATACTCCTTCTCATGGTTTGCGAGGTGGACGGGGCAGGGGCGGCGCTTTACGAGGCAACTCTGCTCGGGGCAATGGTACACGGAGCATCAACAATCAGGGACCACCACGCACCGGCAGCAGATAGGGATGTGGCCAGGCCGTCCAAGACGGTGATGTGGCGACAACGACGACAAAGACGACTGAGTGCTGCCTGAAGGTGGTGACGTGGAATATAGGTGGGCTTGTGGCCCGCCTCAAAAAAACAAGTTTTGGAAACTATGTCAGCAAGTTTGATGTAGTTTGTCTAGTAGAGACTTTCGTTGATACCGTTTCCTTTCTCAGTGATGTCTTTCAAATGCATGATTGCTTTTTTTTCGCTACTGCACATCAGATAGGTCTTGGTAGAAAATCAGGAGGCGTGATCGTTCTTGTAAAGAAAATTTTTTCCCAGTGCTGTAAACAGATTGAGTGTTTGCTACCAAACACTGTCAGCTGTAAATTTTCAAAACAGTTATTATCAAAACATGATGTTGTTATGGTATGCACGTACGTTCATCCTCAAAATTCGACTTGGTACCGGCAGGCTGAAATAGACTGTGGCATTTCAAACTTAGATACGTGTTTGACAAATGTATTACAAAAGTATAAGGGCATGCATTTTATCATATGTGGGGATTTAAATAGTATGGTAGGAGTGTCTAATCCGGTCGCCTTAGTCTTGGACTGTGATCGTGAACCATGGGAGAGAACTGAAGATGTGTATACTGGACCTGAAAGACAATCACAAGACACAAATACAAATCTCTTTGGGTCTCGCTTATTAACTTTATGTGAAGGCTATGACTTAGTCATTTTAAATGGGTTTTTGTGATGGGGATAGAGAGGGGAAATTTACTTTCGTTTCTATGTGTGGAAACAGTGTCATTGATTACATGTTATGTTCGCATGATTTGTTACAATTTGACCTTTATTTGTGTGTGTTGGGAAGGAAGTCCTGTCTCAGCATTTTCCGGTGGAACTATGTTTTTCAAACAAAACTATTGTCAGTGGTACTTTTTTAGAGAGGTACAAAAAAAAACGATTTAAAATAATATGGAATGAAAGATAAGAGATGCGCTTGTAGCAGCAACACAGATAGGGCCGTCTCTCTTCTTCAAGAAGCCACAGCATTAATAAACGTCAATTTTGAGAGTGCTATTCAAACATTCACTTGTTATTTAAATAATGTGTCCCAGTGCATGACCAAAACTATGCTTTGTAGTAATGAATCCTGGAGAGAGCCTGCTTGGTTTGATCAGGATTGTAAGGCGAAGAAACTTGTCACAAGAAGAGCATTAAGCCAGTACAGAAATGCTAAGGACATAAAACTAGAATAGAAAAGAGAATGGCATACTGCCAAGAGAGGAAGAAATATAAAGACATGCAAAAAGAAAAACGAAAACAGTTCCAAAAGGAACAGGTAAAATCCCTTACTGACACATGTTCGGACGGCTCAAAATTCTGGACCACTGTTCGTTCTCTGTCC
>JADBJO010008537.1:5000-7500 GCA_016801955.1 Conus betulinus
CTAGATGTTCGTGTGTTTTTGGTTTTTGGTTGGGGGGGGGGGGGGGGGTTGTTTTTTTTTTGTGATGGTCCGTCCGACATAGGCTGGACACCACTACCTACGCTCCTTGCTGACGACAATGATTGTTTAGTCGTGGAGGGCTGTTTGGTAGATGTCGTCCTGTGGACTAGAGAGAAATAGTCGCGTCCCCCATGAACTTGCTGACGCAGAACAATCTGACAGTAACTAACCTCAGGTGGAGGGGGAATCAGACTTATAAACAAACGACGATCTGTCAATCAATTCGTCACACGATCAGTAAATAAACATGCAAAAAAACGGCTATAACGCAGTCGCCTCGCCCTAAGACATATCCATCCAGTAACTGCCGTTCGCAAGCACAGACACACACATGCTCACGCGCGCACGCATGCACACGCAGGCACGCAAACACACACACACACACGCACGCGCGCGCGCGCACGCACGCACGCACACACACACACACACACACACACACACACACACACACACACACACGTACGCACGCACGCACGCACGCACGCACGCACGCACACACACACCACACACACACACACACACACACACACACACACACTCGTTGCTCTCAGAGAGAGAGAGAGAGAGAGAGAGAGAGAGAGAGAGAGAGAGAGAGAGAGAGAGAGAGAGAGAGAGAGAGAGAGTTACTTTTTTTTCCCTTTCCCATCGAAAGTCATCGAAATATATTTAAAGCTAATGCTTATAACATTCTGTCGTCTAAACGCGTTGGTTTCCCTTAAAAAAAAAAAAAAAAAAAGGGGGGGGGGGGGGGGGGGAGAGGAGAGAGAGCTGTCTATTTGGATTGACTATCCATTGTCGTCACACGCAGACATCCAACATGAAGAGAGCAATGTTTCATTCCATCGTCCTTCTAGTGGTGAGTGTGTCGCATAAGGAAAACCAGTTGAGAGATCAGAATTCTTAAACATTGATAGTAGAGAATAGTGTTTTCTGGCTATCAGTGGATACAGGATATTTTCGAATATATTGAAACTCATCGCCAATACTTCACATTATAGGATTCTCGGCAAATATTGTTTTATCTCTCTTCTCCCAGCGCGATACTAACGGGGCGATAGGCAGGGAACATGTCTACTTTACGTTGGGTGTCCATGGGAGTTGGAAATGGCAATGTTGTTCTTGTTCTTCCGTTTAACGTCTTCCCGCATAAAGTGATTTCAGACGGTTTGTAGTGATAGAGTGTATGATGAAAGTAGTATGAGTACGTGCAATCATTTGTAGTGTGTGTGTGTGTGTGTGTGTGTGTGTGTGTGTGTGTGTGTGTGTGTGTGTGTGTGTGTGAGAGAGAGAGAGAGAGAGAGAGAGAGAGAGAGAGAGAAATTGTGTGTGTGTGTGTGTGTGTGTGTGTGTGTGTGTGTGTGTGTGTGTGTGTGTGTGTGTGTGTGTGTTAACAGGTGAGTTTATGATATGATTTTCAGAGTGCTACAGTTTTCAAAGTAATACAGTAATTTCACCATGTCCAATGCAGCTAGTTTTCAGTTCTTCAGTAGTGTCTCTGCACTAGAGGTGTATCTGATGAAGTTGGAAGCAGTCCTTTGAATGGTGTCTTCATTTCAGCACATTTTTCCAGTGTTCACGTGCTCATATTTTTCCAGTTTTGGGACACTTCTATCAAACGTACAGCTGAGGAGTTAAAGATTATGTATAATACAATCTCATGTTGTATCTTATTTGTAAGCGGCATCATACTAATGATTGAATTTGATTAAGATGAGCATGTGTTTGTTCAAATGTGTTGAAAAAAAAATTATCTGATAAAAGTTAAGTTATAATTCAAAGGAATATTCCAACTGGGCTTTGTAATAAATGTTTACAAATTAAACACATGAAAAAATAGTTATTCAACATGTAAGGCAAGTTCAGTGAAGTCGATCCATCAGATAAAATTTCAGCACCTTCCTTTTGCACTACTATTTTTGTTCTTGCACAGTCCAATAACAGATGACTTACACTGAGAGGTTCCCCATCCCAAAGAAGACGGTTCCCGTCGCTCTACAGATATTGTTAAAGGGAAATGAATGCGTGTAGACGACAGACAATAATGATGCATGAGTTGTTTCCCTTATTTATTTTCCGACAATTTCATCTTAAACTAGTAGCCAAATCGTCTTTTTCGTTGGGCTCACATTCTGTTGTACTGCATTGTTTGAGCTGTGTTGCACTGTGTTGTATTATGCTGCCGCGTATTGTAATTTGGTGTGTTGTGTTCGTCTGTATTATACTGTTTTGTTGTAGTAGAGCACACGGAGTTGCATTCTACTATGTTGCGTCACATCCTGATATTTTGTGAAGAAGTGAAAATATATTTCGAGTACTGCGTACGGCGTATTGTAATGTGTTATATTGCATTGCGTTGCATTGAGTGTATTGTGTTGCATGCTGTCGTATTTTGCTATACTCTATGGCAACGTGTTGCATGTTCTCGTATTGCTCCGCAATG
>JADBJO010008537.1:12500-15000 GCA_016801955.1 Conus betulinus
TTATCTTGATAGCCAGCCTGTCTCTCCTAGTGATTCTTGAGCCCTCCCCCCCCCCCCCCCCCCCCCCCCCCCCCTTTCTTTTTTTTCTTTTTTAAATTCTTTCTTTTATTTAATGCTAGCAACGGGATGGTGGAGATTCGCTTGCGCCAGCTGGATTTCAAATTTTCTTCGAGCATTTGTCAAGTTTGAACTGTTTCTTCTTCGCAGTCCCCAAGTTGTTGAACAATTGACTCATGCCTCTGGTCTTATGTCCGCTGGTGTGACTGCTTTGGTTATTGGGGAGTTGAACGTCCTGTGTCTATCGGAAAGACTTAGTCCATAATCTTTTTTTTCTTTAACACCAACGGAAATCAGGGAATAGGAGTGGGGGTAGGGGGTGAAGTGGGGCGGGTGGGGGAAGGGGTCTCTCCTCCACGTCCCCTGTAGCATGCAACGTCCCCCTCCTCTCCCATCATCCCCATGAGACGCCCCACTTTTCAGTCATCACGATGCAAATAAATATGGATAAGACATTTTAGACTTTCCGCAGGAGCTCACACGTCAACTATCTCGTGAATTCAAATAGTGGAATTGTTAAGGCTTCGTAGATGACTGCCAGATAAAGCACGTCCTTTTCTAAGAATCTGACCCTGGACAGGCCTGTTCTCTCTTTGGAGTTGACCTCCAACCTCTTCTTCTGTCCGCCTCTTCTACATTCTCCTGGCACCCTGTCCAGCTGGCTTTTTTTTTGCCAGAGAAGCGTTCCATAAAGGCAAGGTGGCGAGAATTCTCGCTCGCTTGGCTGCGAGTGTCGGCATTTCCATAGCTCACCCTAGCGGCTAGCGGGGTTGGGAAAAGGCGAGATTTCGTTAAACTGTCTTGGGGCTCTCTCGCATCCCGGGACAATGGTTAACAGTTGAAACGTCTTGGGACTGGTGCACGAAAAGTATTAAGGTTCTCTGATTAGTAAATAAAAACGACCACAATGCTGAGCTTTCAACGGCGAGAAGAGCTTGAAGAAGTAAGTCACATTGTCAGTTTGAATTTTTTTTCTTAACGCCCGTTTCTATTCTCCCCCTTCGCCTTTCTCATCTCTCGTCCATCTGGCGTTTATGAAATTCTGCTCTGTCCTGTTTCTGTTAAAACATGTAATGCAAAACACTAGATCGCAACAAAGTCAGATTTTACGGTGTGTGTGTGTGTGTGTGTGTGTGTGGTGTGTGTGTGTGTGTGTGTGTGTGTGTGTGTGTGTGTGTGTGGTGTTTGTGTTAGTTAATCCTCGTAAAGATATAGAGCTGATATATTCAAAGAATAACTTCGACCTTGTGAAGGGCACAGCAACATCCCATTTTTTTTTCAATTCATTTATTCATGTCTTTATTTTTTTATGACTCAGCATAGAGCGAATGAATGACACGTTTTAACAGCAGTAGGACAAGCTGAGGGGAATAAAATGTAATGACGTTTTCTGCGGTAAGACCTTCACTTCAAATCTGCTACGAAGTCACGCAATTGGTATTAAGTTTGTTCGGCTGTTTGTTTACTTGCTTGTTTGTTCTGAGAAACAGTAGCAGCCTGCCGACTCCACACTCTACACTATAGGCCGATGTTGAAATCTGTACGTGAAGTTGTACGGCGACCTTGCGAACAAAGTTAAAAGATCTGTTCGGGGTGCATTAGTGTGCCTAAGTTCTCTCCCCTTTTTTTTTATCTTTTCCTTTCTCTCTTCTTTACTTTGTTGTTTATTTGTTGCTGTCTCTCTCTCTCTCTCTCTCTCTCTCTCTCTCTCTTCTCTCTCTCGCTCTCTCTCTCTCTCTCTGGTCAGAGGTTAGTTACATGATGTTGCCGATCATGTTCATGAGCAGTAACATTTTTTTTTAATCCGAAAAAATCTAAACGAGATCCCACAAAGAAGAAACAAAAGGAGGAGAGAGAGAGAGAGAGAAGAGAGGAGAGAGAGAGAGAGAGAGAGAGAGAGAGAGAGAGAGAGAGAGAGAGAGAGCACAGGATGAGGGAGGGGGTGGGAGGGGGGGGAGAGGGGAGGACGAGAGCGGGCGGTAGGGGAAGAGTGGGTTTTTTTTTTGTTTGTTTTTGTTTATGTTTTGTTTTGTTGTTTTATGTTTATGTTTTTTTTGTTTTGTTTATGTTTGTTTTGTTTTGTTTATGTTTTTGGCCTGTCCTGAGAGAAGTTTGTGGATGACTATTTGTTCGTCCATTATTTATTTTCGTGTGTGTGTGTGTATGTGTGTGTGTGTGTGTGTGTGTGTGTGTGTGTGTGTGTGTGTGTGTGTGTGTGTGTGTGTGTGTGTGTGTGTGTGTGTTTCCGAACGTTATACTTACTATTCATATGTTTATTCGTTTAGTCGTACAAATATATTTCAGCTTTCATTCGCTTTTTTTTTTTTTCGAACAGTCATGTATCACCTATTAATTTGTTGATTCATTTATTCGTATATTCATTTCATCTTACTTTCTCAACGGTCATTTGTCTTTGTTTATCGTAGACGACCTCGACGATTGA
>JADBJO010008537.1:47500-50000 GCA_016801955.1 Conus betulinus
GTCATCGTCTTTGTCGTCATTGTTGTCGTTGTTGTTGCTGTTGTTGACGCTGCTGCTGCTGCTGTCTTTGATGTTGTTACTGCTGATGTTGTGGCTGTTGTTTTTAATGGTTATAGTGGTGTCGTTGTTTTTTGCTGTTGTCGTTGTTGTCTTCATCGTCATTGTTATTCTGTGTGGTTTGGGTGGTGGTGGTTGTGGTGGTGTGCTGGTGTTATGTCTGCTGTTGTTGTGATTCTTGTTGTCTTCGTCGTTTTTTTTGGTGTTTTGGTGTTGTTTTTGTTGTGATGGTGTTTGTTTTGTTGTCTTTATCGTTGTGTTTGGTGTGTTGTGGTGTTGCTTTTGTTGTTGATGGTGTTGCGGTTTTTGTTGTCTTTATCGTTGTGTTTGGTGTTGTTGGTGTTGCTTTTGTTGTTGATGGTGTTGCGGTTCTCGTTGTCTTTGTCGCTGTGTTTGGTGTTGTTGGTGTTGCTATTGTTGATGATAATGCGGTTTTCTTGTTGTCTTTGTCGTTGTGTTTGGTGTTATTAGTGTTTTTTTTGTTGTTCTTGTGGTTGTTCTTGTTGTTTTTTGCTGCTGCTGCTGCTGCTGATGCTGCTGCTGCTGCTGCTGCTGCTGCTGCTGCTGTCATTGTTGTCTTTATTATCATTGGGGTGGGCTGTATTGGCCTTCCTGCTGATGCTGCTGTCTTTGTCGTCATTCTTGTTCCTGTTTGTGTTTGCTGTGTCTGCTGACGTGTGGTCGTTGTCATTGTCTTCGTCGTCGCTGTTGTTGTTGTTGTTGTTGTTGTTGTTGTTGTTGTTGTTGTCGTTGTCGTCGTCGTCGTCGTCGTTGTTACGGCTATACCTTCAGGCAAGTCGTGCACGGGGGGGTCAGCTCTGTTGACCCTCCAGCCGAACAGCCCTAGCCCTCCTCCTGGGCCCCCTCCTCCACCTCCTCCTCCTCCCAGCATATCGGGTCTGGGGGTAGCAGCTTCTCCAAGCCTGTCACCGATCCATGCAGATATTGTGATACACATTTGCATGGATTCCAACACGCAGAATGCATAGATGTATATGCAGACGTGGAAAATGAAAATATATCACGCACATGCGACAGTGCAGGCAAATACCCAACCACACTCAACCACACACCAACCCATCTACCGAAACATTCGACTGCACGCGCGGACGTTCATGAACCACACACACACACACACACACGAACACATTCGAGACGCACGCACGCGCGCACGCACGCTCACACACACACACACACACACACACACACACACACACACACACACACACACACACACACACACACACACACACACACACACACACACACACACAGAGAGAAATGCGCGCGCACACACACCGCAAACAGACGCACGCGCGCACGCACACACACACACACACACACACACACACACACACACACACACACACACACACACACTCACTCACTCACACACACACACACACACACACACACACACACACACACACAGATGCGCTCGCGCACACACACACACGCACGCACACACACACACACACACACACACACACACACACACACACACACACACACACACACACATCCCACACTCCCTCAAATCCCCCTTCCCCCCCCCACCCCCCACTTACCCGCTCATCACATCCCCCACCCCAACCCTAATATCACCCTCGGCGGTCGGCCAAGCTTTCAACAACACGAAACAGCATAACAAAACAAACAACAACATCAAAAATCCCCCCCCCCCCCCACTCACCCCACCCTAACCCCTCACCCACCAGCACCACACCAACACCCCTACCCCCGAAATCCCTCCCTGCCGCATCCTTCACTCTCCGCTCCCTCCCACGCACCCGGTCCACCTCCCCTAGCCCCCACCCGCTCCACCCACCACCACCACCACCACACCACCATCCACTCACCATTGCCCACCTCCCCCACCCTCAGTCCGCTGATGGCGTGGGCACGTGCAGCCTGAGAGGAGCCGGGACAGCTGTAGCCGAACAGCACGAAATCCAGGTCAGCGCGCGAGAAGCAGAAGGTGTGCGCAGGCGCGGCGGGCGGACACATCAACATCCGGGCGGGAACTCCGGCAGGATGCGGGGCGCCATGATGGGAGGTCGGAGGGGCGCGAAGCAGGGCAGGAGGCTCTGGTGGTGATGAGGATGATGATGAGGATGAGGATGAGGAGGAGGAGGGGGGTGGGTTCTGGCCGTGGAGGGAATCTGGTGAGAGGTGTGGCCACACGCCGCAATTAGGATTTTTTTTTTTTTTCTGTCTATCACTTTAACAATCCATGTAACCGTTTCGAGACGTAGTATAGATTTGTGTCAAAAATTGATACTAAACCGATAATGGATCAAATCAACACCATTACTACCACCACCACCACCACCCCTCCCGATCATTTCAACTTGTTTTTTATGGATTTCTGCCTAAGAAGAATCTAGAAATACATGAGCTACCCCCCCCCCCCCCCCCCCCCCCCCCAACCTCCCCCTTACCG
>JADBJO010008537.1:70000-72500 GCA_016801955.1 Conus betulinus
GGGTAGGCAGCCCGTTGAGTGAGTGAGGTAGTGTGTTTTATTGTAAAGCGCTTAGAGCTTGGTCTGTGACCGAGGATAGGCGCTATATAAATACCCAATAATAATAATAATAAAGCAACGCTATCAAACTACCTTAACACTACCTTACGTTGACACTACCTTAAAGTCAAAACTGGGTCAGTTAAAAACAACATTGTCCCGTGAAAAAGTTGTAGTTTTCTATGTAAAGTAATGATTTTTAATGCTTAGTTTATGCTAGTGGATTGCAAATAAATCATTTCCATTCCATTAGAAAATAATCCGAGTTTAAACTGTATAAGTTACATTTGGTGTCACGAAGCGGGTCGGTCAATACACAAAAACGTGAATCAGGACTAAAGTGTAACAGCAAAGCGTACAGATTTTTTTGGTAGGAATATTTGAAAGAACAAAATAACACACGCAACCTAACTGCCGCAAACGAATTTGATCGACAGCGACATTGTTATTGCTCTGAAATCGCTCCGTCGCCGATTCTAGCATTTGCATCGTTGATGTGTTTTGTCATACTAATTCAATTTGAAATCGAACCCCACAATTAATGAAACGCAGTCTGTAAAATCAAATTAAATTGGTGCAGATTCTTTTCATGTTTTTTGTATCTTAAAAAATGAAATAAGAAATAAAAATAAAGGCCACAGTAACGACGTCCGTCACACTAACAATGAATGGCATCTGTGATTCCATCTCAGAGATTTGGCACCTCCCATCTTGGCCTGGGATTCTAAGCCATCGCTGGTTATTGCCCCAAATCACTGAAGACAATTCTCAAAGTTCAATCTGGAATTTCCAGTTGAACGCTATGATCTTGCCCTTTTTCAATGTTTTCAAATAAATCCTTGTCGATCTTCCACATTCGTATTGATACGCCTTCGTGACGTGTTTCCAGTTGAAATGAAAATCCGAAATTTTCAACTCGATATACATCGCCTTCGTCGGTTTTATCTTCAAATGTTGTCAGCAACAAAATATTTTTTTTTCTGCACGAAAGTCATCATGAAATACCCCTATGATCTTGTCGCTAGTTACATTTCCAGATAAATCTGCTCATTCTGAAATTCAAACCCGTTCAGCTGCCGTCACTGCTCAATAAAACTTCGGGGTCCGCTATATCACAGGCCTGTTTGTCTTTGAAAAAAAAAAAATCATCACCCAGTCAAATTCATTTTCGCTGGAAATCCAGACAACTTCTTCTCAAAATGTTAGCTAATCATCGCCCCTTTCCAATGACGTAGCTGGCTAATGTGTGTGACATGCACATAACTTGTGCTTCTCATTTGAATACCCAGGGACGTGGAAGAAAGAAACGGCACTCAGGTATGAAATGTACATGCAATTCTCGCATGTTAGAGCGGTTTACACGCCGGCATGTTTGTTCAACGACGCGTTCGACAAGCGACTCACCTGCACCTTTCCCGGAGTGAAAGAGCAGAAAAAACAAAAAGGTTTAATTTAATCCATTTATCAGAGCAGTTGTTCCGTTAACTGAGCACCTGCCATGCCATCGTCTTTATATCTTCTCCTCACCCCATCCCCCACCCCTCTATTCTGCTCCCTCCCCAGCCAGCCAGTCAGCCATCCACCCCTCCCTTGCTTCTTCCTCACCTCCGTCTCATTTTAGATATTAAGTACTGACTGTCCCTGTGTTCTGGACTCCCTGTCAATATGTCAGACACAATCGACACGTGTACCGTTTGTGTCGTGGGGGTGCCCCCTCCCAACAACAGGGGTTGTTTCCGTGATCGCTAATTGAAGAGAAGTGCAGGAGAAATCATCCATGCGCAAAAATCTGATTTACGACTCCAATTAAGGCATGCGATTCTGGTGGTGAGTGGGGAGGAAACGGAGGGAAGTTGGAAGGGAGGGAGGGAGGGAGGGAGGGAGAGGGAGGGGCAGCGAGTGCAGGAGGGGGGGGGGGGGGGGGGGGGGGGGAGGGAGGAGAAGAGAAATCACTGACAGATTCTGAGTATGGCGAAGGGAAAGCACTCGTGTGTACAATAACGTCAAAGGGGAAGCACTGACGTGTGCAA
The DNA here is from genome assembly GCA_016801955.1 of Conus betulinus. Lineage (NCBI taxonomy): Eukaryota > Metazoa > Mollusca > Gastropoda > Neogastropoda > Conidae > Conus > Conus betulinus. The sequence goes on from JADBJO010008537.1 coordinate 72,070, forward strand.
TAAGATGTAAGGGGAAGCACTTGTATGTACAGGAGAATACAGTTGGAGGTAATGCAGTTGTTGCAGTGTTTTATTTGGTACAGAAACTGTGCTGATTCAGTTTTTGACGAAGTTTTAAAGTACACTGACAGCAGGCGTACACAAAAACATGAAAAATGAACGTTCAAATGCCGGCCCAATGTCTCAACTTTTTTTTTCGTATTTCTAGTTCTAGACAACATTGTCGTTGCTTCTGCTGTTGTTATAGTTTACATGTTCCGTCTCGTTTCCTGCTTGATCGATTTTTTTCCCTGTTCGTTTATGTTGTTTGTTTGTTTCTTTGTCTTCGCCATTTTGACTAGCAGGTGGAAGGTAGCTTATAACCTAAATACCTTATACGTAACTTTCTCTACAAAATAATAATGCAAAACCACTAAAAAAACTCTCTCTCT
>JADBJO010008537.1:77500-82500 GCA_016801955.1 Conus betulinus
GAGAAGGCGAGCGTTAACCTTTTCGCGCAGTGGAGAGACCCCGGCACAGGGAAGAGCAGAAGCGATGGGCAGACACATTTGCCGCTAGTTAACTTGCAGGGGGGTTAAAGCCGTCATTATTCATCCGCCGGCCGTTTGTGCCTATTAAAACAAGTGTGGCGAGGCGGAGGGGACAGGGAAGAGGGTCGGGGGACCAATGAGTGAGGTGGGGTACGGGTAGGGTGGGGGGGGGTGGGAAGTGGAAGTGAAGGTGGGGAAAAGGCCGGTGGAGGGGAGGCTGGAGTGTGGATGGTGGGGAGTGGGGAGATGGGGGGGGGGGGGGGGGGGGAGATAGTCACGCAGACACAGAGCTCATGAGGAATATGAACTAGGGGTAGTAAGAAAAGTCCTGTGTGTGTGTGTGTGGTGTGTGTGTGCGAGGAGAGCACCAAGCGTTCCTCTTGATGTCTCACTGTGGTGTGTGTGTGTGTGTGTGTGTGTGTGTGTGTGTGTGTGAGGGAGAGCACCAAACGTTCCTCTTGATGTCTCACTCGCAGTCGGAGAGAAAATAATGAAAAACATTTAAATCCCTCATCCCCCCCCCCCCCCCCCCCCCCCCCCCATACACACACACACTCAAACACCAACAAACATAAATGAAATAAATCAATACATAAATGTATAATTGAGAACCCACATGAGAATATACGCTGCGGGATGGAAAGCTAGCGCCCACTCTCACGGTGGAGGAAGGTGTGTATTTTACTGCCAGATAAAAAAAAAAAATGAAAAAAGATTATTAATCATGTAATTAATCCATAAAGCTGGCATGTCGTCATTTGTGACTAAAAAGGGTCTAATGGAGTTTCCAGAATAAAAACAGGAGGATGGTCTACAAAGACAGAAGATTTAAAAAAAAAAAAAAGTTACAGTAAAGAAAACAGAGAGGGGGGGGGGGGGGGGGGCAAAGTAAAAGAGAGGCAGAGAAATGAGGACATTACACCAGCACAAGAGCTTCAAGACACAGTGGGAGAGCTAGTTGTACCGTCAGAACCCGAGGCATCCCCTCAGGAACAACATACCAGACATTCTGTTTTCATCTGGAGACTAGGGAATTCAAATGTCCAGAGTGGACACTGACCGGTATCAAGTCCTTTTCAGAAATTTCTTGTGGCACCGATATGCTGTTCATCATTTCTTCATGCGTTTCTTTCAACTTCGGGGTGATAAATCTAGCGGAATAGGCGACGTTCCCAGCGCGGCTTCGTTTTGTGTTCCTGCCATTTGGTATTTGTGTATTGTTGTAGGCAATTTTAACTTTTTTTTGTTCGTTTATTTGTTTGTATGTTTTGTTTGTTTTTTTGGGGGTGGGGCAGTTTCCCCCATGGAAAGAATTTGTTTTCGATGCGGTGACAACCCTTGCGGATCCCTGTCTGCTCGGCGGGGGGCTACAATACAACTGAAACTGAAAATCCGGAATTGTGCGACGAAAACACCTGACAGCGAAACACTGACGACAAACTCAAAGAGAGAACAAACCTTGCAATCCCACGAAACACGTGAACTCCACTGGCCTTTCCTACCAATCGCAAGAAAGTTGACCGAATTCGGCGAAACACGTAACCACCCCATCCTGTACAGTAGTATTTATAGATGAAAAAAGATGGTGGAGGTGAAAAGAGAATACAAGAGATAGATTTGAGACAATCTGGTTTCACATTCAGCTTCCTTCTGTTCAGAACAGGCTTCTTCTTTGACATAAACAAGAGCTATCTTCATGGTCTCGAAGTCAAGAGGAAAATTCTTCCTTATTGTGGTCAGCATTTTTTTTTTTTTCTTTCTTTCTTCTTTTTCTTTTTTTTTTTTTTTTTCTTTTCTTTTTCTTTCTTTTCTTTCTTTTTTTTTTTTTTTCTTTTTTTCTTTCTTTCTTTTTTTTCTTTCTTTTTTTTTTTTCTTTTCTTTCTTTCTTTCTTTCTTTCTTTTTTTTTTTTTTTTTGTCCCATGCACGTGAACTGGCGACGTCCGCTGATTGGCATGGTGTTTTCTTTTTATCCCCAGAACTTCATCGATTGCCTTAATACACGCAGCACGCCGTGTCTGGTTCAAACAAGTTGGAACAAGTTCACGGAGACTCCTTCTGCGGTTGATGTTTTGGTTGCGTCAAATCTTCAATTCCATCGCCACGATGAATCTCAGAGTCTTCTCCAGGTCTGGACGGCTGCCCAAAAGCTGCATCTGCAGTTCTGCACCGCACCCTAGAACATCATGGGCTGGACATTGTTGGAGAATGTGTTCTGAGGTCTGAGATCCAGCGCCACACACGGACATTCGATTGTGTGGGCAATCTTAAGTCGGCTGAGGTGGCTCTGCAGTCGGCAGTGGCCAGTGTTCAGTCTAAAGAGGTTTGTTTGCTGGAATCTCTGGAGCTGATGGATTGGATCAAAACCACTGTCTGCATCCAGCCTTCTGTTTCACTGGTTTTGATATTGGTTGTGGGTGGTAGTTTTGGCCTTTCTGTAGGTCACCGGGTGGCTGAACTGCTCCATATTGCTGCCTACCTTGGACAGAACGTCAGCCTTTTCATTCCCAGTGATCCCACAATGGGATAGAATCCACTGGAGTATAGAGGTGGTTCGTCTTTAAAGATCACGGAACGTTTTGTTGTTGTTGTTGTTTTCAGTGTTCTTCAGCTGACGGAAAATCTTCGTCTTTGTCTTCTGAACTTTTATTGCGCTTTTTGACGGCGTTCATCTCTTCCTGATGGTTGGTTTGGCTCTGTGTCTGCTTCATGCTCACGACTTGGCTGTCTGTTCTCCGCATTTCGCAGGTGTTAGGGTCAAATCATCCAGTTTGAAGCACACACACACACACACACGCACACACGCATGGTGCACTGTTAACAGGTGAAGGCTATGTGCAGACAGTTGGACGACCTCGCTAAATATGTCATGTAGTTACTTCCGAGGGCAGCCCAGCCAACTGAACAGATCTCTAGCCTGGGAGTGGATGGCTACCTGCACGAGCGAATGGCTGGACTCTAACAAATAGATATAGAAGGAAACGATGAGACTTAACGTTTCTGTCGCCATTTTTCGCCCGTTCACACGAGAGTCGCCAAACATTTCGTACCCAAATGAGAGCGCAGCGTGATATGTTTCCCGCGCTTGCTGTCTGACATACTTTGAAAGAAAAATATTTTGAAAATATTTCGCCCGTGCTTTTATTTCATGATGCGTTCCGGTATGGTGAAATACGGGGTTCTTGAATTTTGCATCGTGAACCAATCAGTGGCACTGATGACAGACACGTGACTATGCCTCGCTTGACAAATCGAACAGCAGACGAGAAACATACAGGCCCGCTTCAGATTCTTTTCATGTTGAAAGCTTTGTGTTGGGTCGTACTATGGGAATCTCACGGATAATGAATTTTATGTGTCAGTCAGGTTGTCGGCGGTGCAGTGCGACGCCGTGGAAAGTGGTATTATACCGAGGGTGTGTCATCGTGTGACATGCCTTAAATAAATGGCAAAATACTATGTTCTAGGTTACATGGGTCTCTGTGGAATGGGTGGAACCACCAGAGTGTGCCGCAGGTTTTGGACTGTGTTTTACCTGGAAACATTGTAGTGTGACGAAAGCCTTGGAATCTTGTTTCATCTTAAGACGGCGCCATGTAATACCGACCGTCCTCTTCACATGTTGACCGCATTTTGACCATTATCACACACTGTCTCACCATACTGCATCGGAACGGCACTATTGGCGACATTGGCCGTTATAAAACTCCAGGATTCTTTTTACTTTTTTTTTAAACAAATCTTAAAGAAATGTAAGCGAACCGCCCAGAGAAACGTGGATAAACGAGTCACAAGACAAAACACGACGCGTTTCGATCTCTTAGGTCTTTTTCAGGCAAGATACAAACAAATAGGACAACGAAAATTCACTTGGCTTTGATCGCTTCAGAATTCAGCGCAAGGAGGGGGCGTTGTGAATCCATCCATTTTAAACTTCAACCATCAGTGTAAGATGTTAAACGCTTCGTATGGAATTTTTCAAGTCTGTAGTTAGCCTCCTTTTTTTTTTCTTTTTTTTTTAACATTTGACAAACGCTTCGAATTGAATTTTTTCAAGACTATACTCACCCGATTTTGACGTTTGGGATCCACCCTACCCACCACCCACCGACCCATAACCCCCCTCCCGATCGGTGTCGGATTTCTGTCGAACAGTCGCTAAAGGAGCAAGCCGCAACAAAGTTCTGTTTGACCTCTGGGTCATTCCGATTGGGAAACATGGCAGGGTATCGGCAGCGGCTCTTCCAAGATGTGCGTTGCGAAGAGGTGAAGCGAGAGACCAGTCGACAACATACATAAAATCAAACTGCAAAGAAAAATTACTGTCTCGCCGTACGAAAGAGACAACAAAATTACAAGACAAAACACGACGCGTTTCGACCTCCTTGGTCTTCTTCAGGCCAGACAAACAACATTCAAGACATTGAAACAAGAACGAACCAGCACTTGTCTCATCAAAGTGGGCCGCAAATGGATATGGAATCATTTAAAAGAAAAAAGGGGGGAAAAAAAAAAAAAAGGAAAGGTGTGCTGATTAAATGATATAAAATTCGAACAACATCATCGTGGGGACGACGAATTTACGTCCTTGGTGGCCCACCACAGACCTCGGGGTCAAGGTCGGACCGGCTGAACAGTGAAAATCAGCGGCCACGCACGGGGGAGGCGAATAGAAAGGAAGAGGCAAGGGGGGGGGGGGGGGGGGGGGGGGGGGGGGGGGGGGGGGGGGGGGGGGGGGGGGGGGGGAGGATGCTCCAGTATTGCCGTATTGTCTGCATTATGTGACTGATTCAGGGACGCACAACGGCCAGGTCTGATCGGCGAGGTTTGAACGGCGGCCTCACCTGGACATCATGGTTCAAAGAGATCAGGCAAGGTCTTGATGGAGAACGGAAAGAGTGTTGTCTTGTCTTTCTTTTCTTTCTTTTCTTTCTTTCTTCCT
>JADBJO010008537.1:85000-87500 GCA_016801955.1 Conus betulinus
GATCACACCACATGAATACAATTTCACATCAGTTAGTTGTATCGATTCATTAGTATTACCTTACTTATTTGGGTTTTGGTTTGGTTTGGTTTTTTTTGTTTTTTTTTCGGCCTGACATTAAGCAGACGCACGAGGCGTGTCGGCGTGAAAGGCCAGCGCAGGTAGACTCGAGAGACGGGTACGAGGGTGGAATGCAGAGGAGGAAGGGTAGGGTTAGGTGGGAGGGGACCGCACTAAAAATTACCGGAAAGAAATATTTGCCATTAACATAAACTCCAATTTAGATATTGTTTTAAAGGCAAAGTGTAACTTTTTAGAAATGTCTTATGAGATACGGTTTCCAACTGACGTATGATGTTAAAAGCAATGAAACCGACGATTTTGCACACCGCAAACGACAAGAATTGATAACACGAAAAATGTGTTCATCAATGAATAGCTTATATAGCTGTCCGTCTTGAAAATGTCCTCTATTAAGTGATAATTACTCCTTATTTTGTAATGAATGCTCCGTATTTGTGGGGGAATGAAAATAGTACCATTCACGGTGGAAGTGACTCTTTTTTGTAAGTAAAATTACTCATTTTGGCGATGAGAACTGAGTGTATTACAGTCAGTTACGCCATGCAAGCACATAATTTTTTTTAATCGTCGTCGCGGGTCACTGCAATGGTAAGATAATGACAATCAGATCGATTGTCCATTTCCACCGGAGACATGATGACCGACATGAAAAACCATCCCAGGTGGGGTGGAAGGAAGGGGTCTGACTAACACTGCTCCGGAACCTCCAGAACTACAACATGGTAAGATGGGCAGCGAAAACGCCCAGTTTCATGACAAGGTGCTGGCGAGGTTTGAACTATCAACGTCTGACAAGTGAACACAACGGTCTGCGACTGAGCCTCGATAAATGAATTCCGTTGTAGACACTAAAATTTTCAAATGGATCGTTCAGTCAAATAAATCACTCTACAGAGTAGTAGTAAACTTAGAAAAAAAAAAACCCAAAAAACCCAGCAGCAACAACAACAACAAAACCCAAACAGACAAACAAACAGGAATATCTGAACATCAAAAAAAAAAAAAAAAAAAAACATAACGAAATATTTCCTGGAAGTTCCTTACTTTTTGCTGAGGCAGTAAAAAAGTTGTTTTTCTTCAAATGACAGATTTCAAACGGGTCACAAACGTCACAAATGCTAGCATCGATAGGATCAAATGCCCACGCGTTCACCAGATTAATGGAAGCATACTACGGCAATGGGTCACGCGACACTTTTAGCTGGAACACAAATTTCAAAGAAACCCACACACAGTTTCAGAGATTTTCGATATCCACGACAAAATGCCACACGTTCGTACCGTTTGCACTGCACCACCAACTTCTCGACTGTTCACAAAGCTGATTATCAGTGAAATCCACCTGCTTGATTTTGTGAATGTCTGTTTCTTTCAATCATCAACATCGCGCTCCACAAGCTAAGCGTCGACGGCAAAAAAAAGCGATCGGTAAAGTTTCTTTTTTAAATGTATATAATGCTAATGGTTTGTGGTGGACCTGCCTGCTTCACGTCTGCTTTTTTGGTGTTAAGCCAGGCATAGTCACATGTCTACCCACAGCGCTGATCGTTGGCTCATGATGCATGCAGAAAAAAAAAAAAAAAAGTTTCGTGTCAGACTGGGGAGAACGCCGCGAGTTCAGTTCACTCACGAAAGAAACTTCCACGCCTGTCTCTTAGGTAAGTGTGTCAGACAGGAAACACACGAAGGATCGTGCTGCACGAGTATGTCGGCATGACCACGAACCGCAAGTCTGCTCTTCTCACGGAATGTGGTCCGTAGAATTTCCGGGAATTCACTAAGTATCCTCCCCCCCCCCCCCCCCCCCCCCCCCCCCCCCCCCCCCCCCCCCCCCCCCCCCCCCCCCCCCCCCCCCCCCCCCCCCCCCCCCCCCCCCCCCCCCCCCCCCCCCCCCCCCCCCCCCCCCCCCCCCCCCCCCCCAACCCACCCCCCCCCACCCCCCACCCCCCCCACCCCCCCCCCCCCCCCCCCCCCCCCCCCCCCCCCCCCACCCACACACACCCCCCCCCCCCCCCCCACACACACATCGTCTAATATCACGATTAGTGGAAAAGACGTTAAATAATAAATAAATAAATAAATGACACACACACACACACACACACACACTTTTTTGTTCATTTTAATTTTTCTTTTTAAATGTTTTTTTTTTTTCAGAATCGTAAAATCACAAACACACACACACGCGCGCGCGCGCGCGCGCACACACACACACACACACACACACACACACACACACACACGTTTTTGGTTTTTTGTTTTTTGGGGGTTTTTTTTTTTAATGGAGTTTCGAAGCTGACATGCTCCAGTGACGTTTCTCAAGATTTTTAGGGATTACAGTCGAATAAAACGTTTGTAATCCTTTACTGTCATCCGTATAAGTTTGTTTTTCTTTCGTTGATGGACCATGGGATTC
>JADBJO010008538.1:0-15000 GCA_016801955.1 Conus betulinus
CATTAGTTTAAAACAAATTGCACATAATAGTGTCGATAGGCTTGTCAATGTATACTCATTTATACTATCGTTTACGCGTTCACCTTCGAGAAAGCATTTCGGCACATTAAGGCGTGGAAAATATACTTGGTTTAAGTATTGACAATTTGTACTTCTCCCTGCTCGGAGTAACGATTGCAAAGGCATCGCTGGAATTTGTTGTAACAACTTCTCTCCGAGTTCAGTGTGTAAAGAACATCAAATACGAAGTGATTTTATCCTCCGTTTTTTTTTTTTTAACACATACCACACAGTTTCGGTCAGACGAACAGTCGCTAAATCCATACCAATGATTATTCTGGGGAATTGTGCCGAACCGAATTTGTGACATAGCTACTCCGAAACGCACGTGTCGATAAACGAAATGTCTTGCTCTTTTTCGAAGATAGTCTTGGAAGATTTGTACGATTCATACCTGTCCCTGTCTCAGAGAGAGAGAGAGAGAGAGATTCAGGAGAGAGGAGAGACCCGCATTCAGAGAGAGAGAGAGAGAGGAGAGATCAGAGAGAGAGAGAGAGAGATGAGCTGGCATTCAGAGACAAAGTCAAAAACAATCAAGAACACAAACCACATATGCACGTTTGAAGTACTCCCCCCCCCCCCCCCCCCCCCCACCCCCCCCACACACACACACCCACACACACACACACACACACACACACACACACACACGCACACACACGCACGACTACAAACGAAAAGTAAACAACTATTAAGCAGCAGGTTGACCAATAAAAACACGTCGTGAAGCCAGGAAGAGTTAACACGTGCGAGTGTCCGCCACGGTGCTGGGTAACTGTTCTCTGACGTCAGATCCGTGCCTCAGACGTCATCCATTAAAAAGAAAAGCCCTTGTGTGTGTGTGTGTGTGTGTGTGTGAATGTGCGTATGTGTGTGTGAAGAAGACCAAAGAAGTGGAAACGCGCGTGTGTTTTGACTTTTCATTCGGCAATACAGATTTGTTTGTTTGTTTGTGTTCTTAATGTAAGCTCAAATTAAATTAAAGACTTCTCACTGGCACCGTCTCCCGCCAAGTAGTTGCTGTTTTGTTACAACATAGTCCACAGTGTGAAGGGACTCACCGCAAATCTGATAAACTTCTCCCTGTAAATAATGTCAGGTGTGAAACATTTCATTTTGAAAGGCAGGGATCTTCTTACACTGAACTCCCATTTTATGGTATTCAACATGGAATTAGAATCGACGTTAAAACAATGATAATAGTATTAATAATGATAATAATAATGAACCTGCAGTGGCGCTGTCACACACACACACACACACACACACACACACACACACACACACACACACACACACACACAAATCAGTGCCACAAGAATAACATACATTCTGGCGTAAAAAAAAAAAAAACAGACAAAACATTTCCTGAAACAAAATTTTTTAACAAGGAATCATAAACCCAGAACCTGTCTGATTCCAAAAAACAAACCATTTCTGACCAGTTTTTCCAAAAGCAAATTGGATAGGCCTACCTGGTTTTGATATGTTTTTGCGAAAAATCAATAAAATGCTAAAGTTATCTTTCTTAAGACTAATGGATCCTCTCCTACTGAGTCAAAACACGCATCGGTGGCACAGACAAAACAGATGAAACTACAGTATTTGATTTCTCGAATAATTCATCGGGTGTAAATCCTGATTAGCTGGAGAGGGGCTGCGTGTATTCGTCATTTCGATTACTCATTGTAAGGGGCTAAGGATATATCGTTTGTTACCAAACTTCAAATAGAAAGACAGGTATTAAAGTATTTGGCTGTCCAACACTGACATTGGGCTGAGAGAGAGAGAGACAGAGAGAGAGAGAGAGAGAGAGAGAGAGAGAGAGAGAGAGAGAGAGAGAGAGAGAGCATTTGGAATCTGATACAGAAGTCTTCAGAAACCCAACGCCAAGGGGGAATGGCGTACTGCAGATAGTCGAGTCGAGGGCTGGTATACCACCACACAAAAGACAGATAGTATAAGTATTCCTTTCGAGAGAGAGAGAGAGAGAGAGAGAGAGAGAGAGAGAGAGAGAGAGAGAGAGAGAGAGAGAGAGAGAGAGAGAGAGAAGATCGACGACGACATACAAAAGGAAAAAAAAAACTGGGAAAAGAAAGAAAGAAAAAGAAAGAAGGAAAGAAAGAAAGAAAGAAAAGAAAAAAGAAAAAAAAGAAAAGAAAAGTGAGAACTGATTAAAACGCTCTCTCTCTCTCTCTCTCTCTCTCTCTCTCTCTCTCTCTCTCTCTCTCTTCCCAAAACCCAAACTCACCCCCAGGAATGACCACAATCAGAGTCCAGGTAAGCCAGCCGAACATGATGACTGTCTACGTCTCTCTCTCTCTCTCTCCTTGTGTCAAGAGTTTGCGCTATGCACTGATCACCAGACCCCGAACCTCACGTTTCTTCCCTGTCTCAATGGCCCGCCAGGCGTCCGCCCTCTGTCGTGTATGAAGGGGAGGGTCCCATCACCTGTTGTGTATGTCCACACTGTTCAGGTTGGTAAACTTGTCTCCCATCTACCCGTGAAATATCACGACCGGTGTCGTGGGATTTCAGACCTCCCTGACACAAATTGATAGACCGAGAGTTTCTGTTTGTTGGTGGTGGTGGTGGTGTGGTGGTGGTATTTTGGGTTTTCTCTCTTGCTTTCTTTATTTTCTTTCTTTTTTTTTCTTTCTTTCTTTTTACTTCCTTTCTTTCTGTCCTTCCTTCTTTCTTTCTTTCCTTCCTTCTTTGTCTTCTTCTTCTCCTCCTCCTCCTCACCACCTACTTCTTCTTCTTCTTCTACTTGTTTTACTTCTTGTTCTTCTTTGTCCCATCCTCCTCCATCTCGTTCTGCTCATTCTCCTTTTCTACCTGACTCCAAAGTGATCGCCCCTTGTACCTTCTTCAAGCAGACAGTAAAGATTCTGCGAGCTACGATACACGTAATATAAAGATTAATACATCTTCGTCGGGACGACCATTCCTAACGGGTCAAGGGAATTTGACGGGAGATCTGTCCCACATTAGAAGAACACACACACACACACACACACACACACACACACACACACACACGCACACACACACTCACGCACGCACGCACACACACACACACACACACACACACACACACAGGAGGTTGGGTTTTTTTCAGTAGGGGAAAAAGTCCAGAAGGATCACCGGTATGATAATCCGCTGTGACACAGAGGAACACCGAAACTGCACGTGATTCTGGTGCTGACGACTGGAGTGTGTTAAGTTTTCTCTCGACAACCGTCCGTGTTTTTCACCACATAGAAACGTGTTTATGAACATAAGGGTAACAGAGCATTTGGAGTCCCATTGCACAACGGTTGTGAGGTTCACGGAACGACAATATGGAAGGATGCATTGTTACTTATTATAGTTTCTTATCCTCATAAAACCAGTAGTTTTTTTTTTTTACACCTGACTCAATCAGCGATACGGTCAGAATTGACATACGTATTTTTTTCCAACATCAGGCCATCTTTATCCCGATAATAAACCAGCTATGTACAAAGTAGGATTGTTCTGCTATTCCAGTATACGCGAAAACGGATGCCAAAAGTAAGCCAGCACCGTTCACACGTAAATGCACGTGAGGTCTGTGAAAAGCCTTTAAGACACAGGGAAAAAGGTTTGTATATTTGAGCTGAGCAAACCTCAGATCGACACAGTCCATTTTTGTTTTCTTCCAAATATTTATTTGAAAGAAAAAGGTTATTAGTTTTGCAAGACGATACAGACAAACAGATTACAGGACACAAGGCGAATCTGTCAATCTGTCTGTATTGTCTTGTGTAACAGATAACCTTTCTTTTTAAAGTTTGCTTCAGTTTCTGCCTTCAGTCACCTCGCTTTGAAACTATCTGAAAATGTGTATCCGCAGTAGAACATATTTCTCCGGTCAGAAACTCTCAAAGCAGTAAATGTGAAATATTTCAACTATGTCGCAGCCTACTCAGATTTGAAGAGCGTGGCGGGAAACAACTCGTAAAAAATTCTCATTGAAAACGCTACTGGTGGGGTCCAATATTGGCACATCTTTTTTCTACATATTTTGGGAGGTTTCTGTTTTTGTGTTTGGTTGGTTGGTTGGTTCTGGTGTTTTCTTCTTCTTCTTCTTCTTTCTTTGGTAATGCATTAGCTGCATGCAAGCCTTTCTCTCTTTTTTCTTGTCCTTTTTTTCCTTCAAATGCTTAACATGCCTTTTTTACATTGGCATTTTTCTCCTTTTTTTCTGGTTCTCTTCCTTTCTTTAAAAAAAGTCTTTTTTTTTCTTTATTTATTTTCTTTCTTTTTTTCTTTCTTTCTTTCTTTTCTTTTCTTTCTTTCTTTTTTTCCTTCTTTCAGTTCAACTGCACATTCAAGCCTGCTTACATATCGGAGTCCGTTCAACTAGCATCTGGGTTTTATGTTTGCTCTAATGTCTATGAGTTGAGTACTTGCGACTGCCTACAGGTGTCTGGAATTCTGTATGTGCTTTTAGTTGTGTTTTTCTGACGACCAAAAGACTGTGGATTTTTTTTTCCTGCGCTTGAATACATTCGTTTGGGTTTATTTTTGTATGAGAGTAGGTTTAAGGTACTTTTGCTATCCATTCTATCTTGAATGTGCAGTAAGTTTTTACAAAACGTAATTGTTGAATCATGGACAGATTCAAAATTGATGAAGGTAGGGGGATTTCTGTGAAAGATACTGAAGTTGATGGCGATGGTTATGGGCTGAATCTATGCAAGGAAGGGGGAGGGAGGGAAATCTTTCTATGTCTTTATACCTTTGTGCTTTAACATGACATGTAGCAGGCATGAATCTCTGTTGCGCTCAGGCAGCACCAATGAAGACTGTTATGTGAGAGTAGGATCAACAAGCAGATAGAAAAATCTGTAAACAGCAACTGTTCCCTTTCGTACTCCCTCCTGTAAAAACGGCTTCTTACGACAAATATCAAGCAACGTTTTTTGTTGTTGTTGTTGTTGTTGTTTTGTTTTTTGCTGTACCAACCTCTGCGCCACCTCAGAGGGCAGTGCACCCACGCCGCTCATTCCGACACCCTGTCCACAAGCTACAGCCCGATCGGCCCCGCCGCAACCCCGGCACCGGCAATCCACAGGGAGCAGCCAATGTCAAGCCGTCAAGAGGCAACATGGACTCGCCGATACCGGTGACCCCGACGGAACCAAACCAAGGCCACAGACGCGGAGAGGACATTGAAACTGAGGTCACCATGAGAGCAGGGCATGAAGGGCCACAGAACTTGAGACATTTTTTTTTTTAATGCTGATCGATGAGAATGAGGATGATTAAGATGATGCTACGGATTTCCATTTCGGTCTGAGACTACATGACAGGGCTGTACTTTACGCTTCCTTTCATAATATAAACGGCGTCAACCAGGCCCGAGAGATACAGGCACCTGCAGTGTTGGTCAGGAAATTTGAGCAACACTCTCAGAAACGCATCATTAAGTGGATGAAACTCGACTGTGTGGTCCAGTCTTCCCAACTGAGCCCGTAGCAAACTCAACTCTGGGTAGGAGCCGGTCGGGGCAGAAAAAACCCACATGACTCTGATGGGATTCGAACCCACGACCTCCCAGCCGGGAGTCCGCGACGCTAACCACTTCGCCACGGCGGCTGGTAAAGTTTAATAATGATGATGATGATGATGGTGATAATAATAATAATAATAATAATAATAATGTTCTAACGGGACAAGGAATCGTACAGCGACATGACATGTCAATGAACCAGCCTGAACATTTTGAGGAGTGAGTCTCCTGTGCAGAACGTGGAACACAACGAATGTTTACGCTCTTGAACAGAGACGGGGTGTGAGAGGAAAATGTCCCCGAAATATTCGGTTTGTTTCTGGATGTTGCTGTTGGTTGGTTGAACATTGTTTTCAATACATCCTCAACGCCTCCAGTTCAACTGCTAACTGAGAGCAAAACGTAGCAAAGAACGCTTTGATTGAGTTGTTCAATTTTTCTTTTTTTTGAGAGAGAGAGACATACATATATATAGATATTACACACACACACACACACACACACACACACACACACACACACACACACACACACACACACACACACACACACACACACACACACACACACATACATACATAAACAGAGAGAGAGAGAGAGATCACACACACACACACACACACACACACACACACACACACACACACACACACACACACAGATACATACATGAATACAGAGAGAGAGACAGACAGACAGAGAGAGAGAGAGAGAGAGAGAGAGAGAAGGGTGCGTGTGTGTATGTGTGTGCGTGCATGCGTGCGTGCGTGCGTGTGTACAGACCACGCACAGAATGAAAGAGAAATAATCACCGTGGGATACATTTTCAGGAATGCGGCTCTGGCCGTACACCGACATCAGGTAAGGAGGTAAGCAAGAAAAAGGTGTGAGGCGACAAGGAGTTGGAGTTGGAGAGGAGGGGGGAGGGGGAAGCGCGGAGGGGAGACGGGGCTAGAGCGGAGGGGTACGGGAGGTGGAAGGGGGGGGGGGGGGGATACGGTAGGGGTTCAGTAGACTGTGAACAGTTGACTTTTCTCCCTTTTTCGTGCCCCCCGCCAACCCCCCCCCCCCCCCCCCCCCCGTCCCCACTCCTTACTACAGGTCCCCTTGTGCTTGGATCAAAAACAGACGGACATAGAGAGAGAGAGAGAGAGAGAGAGAGAGAGAGAGAGAGAGAGAGAGAGAGAGAGAGAGAGAGAGAATGTGGTGGTGGTGGTGGTGGTGGTGGCGATGTGTGTGTGTGTGTGTGTGTGTGTGTGTGTGTGTGTGGTGGTGGTGGTGGTGGTGTGGTGGTGTGTGGTGTGTGTGTGTGTGTGTGTGTGTGTGTGTGTGTTTTGTGCGTGCGTGCTTGTGTGTGTGCGCGTGCACGCGTGTACGTCTATGCGTGTACCCGCGCGCGCGCTCTTGTTAAATCTTGATAAGCTCTGTCGTTGGTTTTGTTGTTTTTTGTACTTTAGAATGGGAACGAAGAAATGTTGTCTGTCTGTCTGTGTGTCCGTGGTCAAAATGTGTTCCACTCGCTCCAGACTGGGCCGATCTTTCTGAAAATTTGTAGTCGTGTTCATTATGGGCCACAGATGATGCCCGATGTTTTAGTTTACCGCTATAGCCATTACTAACGGCTGTAACGGCCTGTAACGGTTTTTCTTCTTTATGGAATATCTCAGAATGTCTTGGCCGATCTTTGTGAAAATGAGCAGATACGTTCATTAGGGGTCACAGATGATGACCGATGTTTTAGTTTACCCCGTTATAGCCGTTATTAACGGCTTTAACGGCCTGTAACGGTTTTTTCTTCTTCATGGAATACCTCAGAAAGTACTTGCCGATCTTTCTGTAAATTTGTATGTATGTTCATTAATGGTCACGGATGATGCCCGATGTTTTAATTTACCCCGTTATAGCCGTTACTAACGGCTGTAACGGCCTGTAACGGTTTTTCTTCTTTATAGAATATCTCAGAAAGTAATTGGCCAATCTTTCTGAAAATTTGTAGGTATGTTCATTATGGGTCACGAATAATGAGCGATGTTTTAGTTTACCGTTATAGCCGTTACTAACGGCTGTAACGGCCGGTAACGGTTTTCTTCTTTATGGCATATCTCAGAAAATACTTGGCCGATCTTTGTGAAAATTAGCTGGTATGTTCATTATGGGTCACGAATGATGCCTGATGTTTTAGATTGCCCCATTATAGCCGTTAATAACGGCTGTAACGGCATGTATCGGTTTTCTTCTTTATAGAATATCTCAGAAAGTACGTGGCCGATCTTTCTGAAAATCTGTAGGTATGTTCATTATGGGTCACGAATAATGCGATGTGTTTAGTTTCCCGTTATAGCCGTTACTAACGGCTGTAACGGCCGGTAACGGTTTTTCTTCTTTATGGAAAATCTCAGAAAAGTACTTGGCCGATCTTTGTGAAAATTAGCAGGTATGTTCATTATGCGTCACGAATGATGCCTGTTGTTTAGTTTACCCCATTATAGCCGTTGCAAACGGCTGTAACGGCCTGTAACGGGTTTTCTTATTAACGGAATATCTCAGAACGTACATGCCGATCTTTCTGACAATTTATAGGTATGTTCATTATGGGTCACGAATAATGTGCGATGCTTTAATTTACCGTAAGAGCCGTTACTAACGGCCGTAACGGCCTGTAACGGTTTTCGTTCTTTATGGAATATCTCAGAAAGTACTTGGCCGATCTTTGTGAAAAGTAGCAGGTATGTTCATTATGTGTCACGGATGATGCCCGATGTTTTAGTTTACCCCGTTTTAGTCGTTACTAACGGCTGTAACGGTCTATAACAGTTTTTCTTCTTCATGGAATATCTCGGAAAGTACTTGGCTGATCTTTGTGAAAATTAGCAGGTATGTTCATTATGGGTCACGGATGATGCCCGATGTTTTAGTTTAACGTTATAGCCGTTACTAACGGCTGTAACGGCCTGTAACGGTTTTTTCTTCTTTATAGAATATCTCAGAAAGTACTTGGCCGATCTTGGTGAAAATTAGCAGGCATGTCCATTATGGGCGACGGATGATGCCCGACGTTTTAGTTTACCATTTGTAGCCGTTACTGATGGATGTAACGGCCCATAATAGTTGTTTCTTTTTATGGAATGTCTCAGAAAGTACTTGGCCGATCTTTCTGAAAATTTGTAGGTATGTTTATTATGGATCACGGATCATGCCTGACGTTTAATTTACCGTTATGGCCGTTACTAACGGCTATAACGACCCATAACGGTTTTTTTTTTTTTATGGAGTATTCAGAAACTAAGTGGCCGATCTTTCTGAAAATTTGTAGGTATGTTCATTATGGGTCACAGAGATGCCCGATATTTAAGTTTATTGTTATAGCCGTTACTAACGGCCCATAATGGTTTTCTTCTTGATGAAAATCTCAGAAAGTTCTTGGCCGATCTTTCTGAAAATTTGTAAGTATGTTCATTATAGGTCACAGATGATGGCCGATGTTTACCAGAATAGCCATTACTAACGGTTACACCAGCCCAAGACGGTTTTTACTCTTTATGGAATATATCACGCGTATTCAGGATAAACTGGGAGTACGTTTATATGCTTTGCTTCTTTTTTTTTTTCCCATTTCACTCCCCCAGTCATTTTTTTTCTCCCCTCCTCCCCTCTCGTCCCTGCTTCTGTCCGTTCTTCCTTCCTTCACGTGTCTCCTCTTTTCCTGTCATCTTTCCTCCGTTTCCTCCTTTCTATTCGTCCTTCCTTTCACTCCTTCCTTCCTTCCTTCCTTCCTTCCTTCCTTCCTTCCTTCCTTCCTTCCTTCGACCTCTCCTTCCTCCATCCTTTCTTTCTTTTTTTCTTTTTTTTTTTTTCATTTCCTCCCTTCTTTCCTTCCGACATTCCCTCCTCTCCTTCCTGTCCTCCCGTCTTCATTCTTTGCTTCCTACACTCAATCTCCTCTTCCTCCCTTCTCCTCCTTCTTTCCTCCCTTCCTTCCATCCCTCCCTCCCTGACGTCCCGGGGAGGGCTAGCGGCACTTGCTGAGGTGCAGGGTGCGGCGGCAGGTCTTGCACTTGACGTAGCAGCACCAGTGGTACTTGCACTCGCACCTCTCCGTCACCTGCAGGGTGAAGTAGTCGGCGCCACGTCCACAGCACATGGGGCCACAGTGACCCGGGCCGTCCGTGTTGGGGTCACACAGCCTGTGCACACACACACACACACACACACACACACACACACACACACACACACACACACACACACACACACACACACACACTTACGTCAGGACACAGTAGACAGACAGACAGACAGACAGACATATGGACGGACAGACTGACGTGTGGACAGACAGACAGACATATGGGTGGACAGACACGCGCTCATCGATACATAGGCAGACAGATAGACAGACATATGGACAGACAAATGCACGTATCAATACATAGGGTAGACACACTGACACACGCATCAATACAGAGGCAGACACACAGACAAATGGACAGACACATGCACGCATCGATACATAGGCAGACACACAGACACACGCATCAATATATAGGCAGTACAGACAGACACCAATATACAAGCAGACAGACAGACACACACACCAATACATAGGCAGACAGACAGACACACATCAATACATAGGCAGACAGACTGACACACATATCATTATATAGGCAGACATATGGACGGACACATGCCCGCATCAATACATAGGCAGACACAGACTGACACAGCATCAATACATAGGCAGACTGACTGACAGACAGACATTAATACATAGACAGACAGACACACACACACACACATATATTAATACATAGACAGACAGACAGACACAAGCATCAATACATAGTCAGACATAAAGACACACACATCAATACATAGTCAGACATAAAGACACACGCATCAATACATAGGCAGACATACAGACAAACACATTAATACATGGGCAGACTGACAGACATATGCATCAATACATAGACAGACACAGACAGACAGACAGACACACGCATTAATACATACACACACACACACACACACACACACACACACACACACACACACACACACACACACACACACACACACACACACACACACACACACACATCAATACATAGACAGACAGACTGACACACACACATCAATACATAGACAGACAGACTGACACACACAAACATCAATACATAGACAGACTGACTGACACACACAAACATCAATACATAGACAGACAGACTGACACACACACACATCAATACATAGACAGACAGACAGACTGACACACACATCAATACATAGACAGACAGACTGACACACACACACACATCAATACATAGACAGACAGACTGACACACACATCAATACATAGACAGACTGACACACACATCAATACATAGACAGACAGACTGACACACACATCAATACATAGACAGACAGACTGACACACGCACACATCAATACATAGACAGACAGACTGACACACACACACACATCAATACATAGACAGACAGACAGACTGACACACACACACACATCAATACATAAACAGACAGACTGACACACACACACACATCAATACATAGACAGACTGACTGACACACACACACACACACACACACACACACACACACACACACACACACACACACACACACACACACACACACACACATCAATACATAGACAGACAGACTGACACACACGCATCAATACATAGACAGACAGACTGACACACACATACATCAATACATAGACAGACTGACACACACACGCATCAATACATAGCCAGACATAACACACGCATTAATACATAGACAGACAGAGACACATCAATGCATAGGCAGACAGACAAACAGACACACGCATTAATACATAGGCAGACATACAGACACACACATTAATATTAATGAAGAAGAAAGGTGGCAGAGTGGTTAAGACGTTCGCCTGCCGATCCAACGTGTGAGAAGGGCGTGGGTTCGAGTCCTGCATTTTTCTCGCCCTTTCTTTTCCAGTTTGAATGACAAATCGAACTGAACGTCAATCCATCGGATGGGGACTGTAAGCAAGTCGTCGACCCGTGTGCCTTCCAGGCCCCCTGGACACGTTAAAGAACCCGCGGCAGTTGAAAATCGAAAAGAGCAGGGGGATCCCCGCTGCTCTGGCAAAATTGATGTAAATTGAAGATAGCCGCCTGGTATTTCTTACCAAGCCACAAAAATTGTCACTTACTGTTATCGTGTGCCATCGTGTACCGGTGGAAATGGAGGACACGTATAAAACATCGTATGCATCCTATGTGAGAAACTGGAGGAATAAATGAGGTAAATGAAAATGAGTGACTGATATTTGAATGGTACGGGAAACGACTGAATGAGCGCCAGTAGGCTGGTCTTCGGCCGGCTCTACCTGGGTAGGCAGCCTGTTGAGTGAGTGAGGTAGTGTAGCACTTAGAGCTTGGTCTGTGACCGAGGAACACACACACACACACACACACACACACACACACACACACACACACACGCATCAATACATAGGCAGACACAAAGACACACGCATCAATACATATGCAGACACACACACATATCAATACATAGGCAGACATAAAGATACAAATCAATACATAGGAAGACATAAACATACACATCAATACGTAGACGGATAGACAAACACACGCATCAATACATAGGCAGACAGACAGACACACGCATCAATACATAGGAGGACAGACAAACGCACGCATCAATATTTAGACAGACATACAGACACACGCATTAATACATAGACTAAAGACACAAGCATCAATATATAGGCAGAACCAGATCAAACCAGTTCGAACCAGATCAAACCAGATCAAACACATTAAACCAAATCAGACCAGTTCAGCCCACACACGCGGAAGTCTCTACTGCCAGGGCGTAGCGCTGCTTGATCAAACCAGATGAAACCAGTTCTAACCACATCAAACCATTTCAAACCAGTTCAAACCAGATCAAACCAGATGAAACCAGTTCAAACCACATCAACCATTTCAAACCAGATCAAGCCAGTTCAAACCAGATCAAACCAGTTCAAGCCACATCAAACCAGTTCAAACCAGATCAAACCAGTTCAAACCAGATCAAACCAGTTCGAACCAGATCAAACCAGTTCCAACCACATCAAACCAGATCAAACCAGTTCAAACCAGACCAACCAGTTCAAATCAGATCAAACACATCAAACCAGTTCAAACCACATCAAACCAGTTTCAAACCAGATCAAACCAGTTCAAACCCGATCAATCCAGATCAAACCAGTTCAAACCAGATCAAACCAGTTCAAACCAGATCAAACCAGTTCAAACCAGATCAAACCAGATCAAACCAGTTCAAACCACATCAAACCAGTTCAAATCAGATCAAACCAGTCAACCAAAACCAGTTCGAACCAGATCACACCAGTTCAAACCACATCACACAAGTTCAAAACAGTTCGAACCAGATCAAACCAGTTCAAACCAGATCAAACCAAACCAGATCAAACCAGATCAAACCAGTTCAAACCAGTTCGAACCAGATCAAACCAGTTCAAACCACATCAAACAATTTCAAACCAGTTCGAACCAGTTCAAACCAGTTCGAACCAGATCAAACCAGTTCAGACCAGATCAAACCAGTTCAAACCAGTTCGAACCAGATCAAACCAGTTCAAACCACATCAAACAAGTTCAAACCAATATGACGACAAACAGTTCGAACCAGTTCGAACGATAACATGAGAGTGACATTTCAAACACACATGACGACAACGGGCGACAACGATGACGATGACGATGATGACGACGATAGTGACGATGTTATCTTGTTAATGGTTACCCAGAGTTACTGCCCACCTAGGTTCTGGCTACGATGTGTCCAAGCTGGAGCTACCTAGAACCTAGGTGGACCCTAGTACCCTTGCGTAAGGGGCGACATGAAACAGACGTGGGGAAAGAAGATGTGGGGGAAAAAACTTTTCGGAGCAGCGGTCATCATGTCATGATGATGATGATGGTGATGATGATGATGATGATGATGATGATGATGATGATGATGATGATGACGACGACGACGACGCGACGACGACGATGATGATAATGATGATGACGGGACAGATCACCACAATAAAGAGACACAGAAAGAAGGAAAGTATGACACATGATTTACACACTCGAGAGAATGAGAAAAAAAACCCAGCTCACTAAACGCCCGAAGGGTGGGTGTGACTATGTCAACAATGACTCGCACACAAACTTATCAACCACACCCAAAGAAGGCGTTTCAGATCCAAAATACTCCCTCCCCCTAACCCCATTTCTTCTCCCTCTTCATCCCCCGGCTCCACACGCATCCTACTCCATCCCCCCCCCCCCCCCCCCATCTCATCTCCACCCTACTCCCCCATTCCCCGCCCACCACTTCGGCACACATACGTACAATTCCCAACCTTCATTATATCAATTGTTAAACGACCTGTTTTTCGGTCGTCAGTGACGTGTGTGTGTGTGTGTGTGTGTGTGTGTGTGTGTGTGTGTGTGTGTGTGTGTGTGGCATAGTGTGTGTGCATAGTTTGTGTGCTTCGTGTGTTTTATATCGCTCCCTTTCTTCCCCCATCCAGCCCACGTCCACGTTACACACACCCTGTCTGTCTGCTGCCTGCCTGTCTGTCTGTCTGTCTGTCTGCCTGTCTGTCTCTGTCTGTCTGTCTGTCTGTCACATTCTGTCTTCCGTACATCCCACAATCCCGGCATCTTTAGATTCAGTCATATTGCTGACATGTAACGTGACACTTTGTCCCGACATGACTTGCCCTATGGCAGTTTGTCGTGACATCACTTCTCTCGTGACAGTATGTCGTAAAGTGACTTGTAATTAAAGAACAAGTAGGGCAAGCCTTGCTCCCATGATGAATCAAAGAGACGCCCGTAGCTCCACACGAATGCTGCCTACGATATCCAATCGCCTAACAAAAAATGACAAGAGAGAACAGACACACACAGAACAAACAGGAGACATTCCCCAAAAGGATGTTCTAAGCTTGCCCTCATACCCCGAGCCTAACACATCTACACAGCAACACAACTGGAGAAATGAACAAATACAACATTTATTCATTTATTCAAGACTGGCACAGACTTTTTCGATCTTGAATAAGTCGAACGAATCCCCCCCCCCCCCCCCCCCCACCACACACACACACGCACACACCCTGTGACGTGTCATATCACACCACGTAATGTCGTGGCATGTCCTAGTCATTAGGGCGTGACATGACGTGCTCCGTGACATGAGATTGTGACGTCACGTGTCCCGTGACCGCGATGGTAGGGTCGTGTCGTGACATATCTCGCGACGACAGATCGTGACGGAACGTGGCCCATGACAGTAGGT